>VMDO01016263.1:0-48366 GCA_007922755.1 Pedetes capensis | reverse complement strand
TGTTGTATGATGAGCAGTGTAAATTGGTGAAGCCAGGTGAATCAGCTTTGTTCTTCTTCCTTTGTCTGATATGTCCCCTAATGGAGAACCATTACATGCCTTTGTTTCATTGAATGATGTATTAATTCCTCATTTATGGATTTACTTCTTAGCTAAAATGTTGAGGATCACTTTGTGGTGACTAAATCTCCTCTACTATCAAATAGGTTAAATGCAAGTCACTTGGAATATTGGTAGGAAAATAGGATAGAAGACCATTATTTTGTAGGTTATGGGGAGATAGCTTGTGTGCCATAAGGAGTACTGTGATTCCTTTAAATTTTCTGAATGGTCGACGAAATATAAAGCACTCCAATGAAGTTCCTATCTATTTTGTCTTATTGAATCTATTCAAATGGAAACAATCATAATGTACTGAATCATTACTTTTAAACAATAAAAGCACATTTGATATGATGAGTCCTTTCAAAAATTATTAAATTATTATTCAGGCAGAGGGTATTATAAAAGAATATTTTGACCTACATTTTGGTAAGTCAAAGTACGCAATGATTATGTGTAACTGAAGTGTTATTAAAACTTTATTTTTTCTGTGTTCTGAGCTATTTTCTCTCAACAATATATGTTCGGGATATTTTTGCTTGATGTAAAGGGGAAAAAAGGGTTAAGCTCTGTTTTGTAAACATGGAAGACATATAAGGCACATACATGGGAAAGAGTTTGGCAGCTGTTTAGGGGATTTTTATTAGTAAACAAGTAACAATTATGAATTTAATCTTCACATTCCCAATGAAAAATGAGGTAATATTAATAGTTACAATTTGCTGAGTGCCTATTGTGTGTCAGGAATATTTTGGGTCTTCTATATAATTATTATCTTGTTTATACTTCACATGGACTCCGTGAGATAGACACTTTTTAAAAAATTCTTTGCATATGAGGTAATTGAGGTCCTGGTAGATTGAAGTCACATAGTCAATAGAGAAGGTGGTTCTTTCCTAGAATGTTCCAGGAAAATGTGAAGAATGATAACTCCATGACATTTCTCATGCCTAGAATATTACATTTGCCTAGAAATTGTTTTCTCCTTTGTCAAGTTAATAAACTCTCATTCATACTTGACATCTGCTACATTTAAAATAAATCTTTCCCTCCCTTTTGTCCTAAGATATGCCTATACTATATGATATCATACTTTGTCATAATTTCTTTTATCTCTTTCATCCAATCCTTTTGTATTGCCCACAAGGTCACAGTCTCATAAAGATGTCTTATTCATATTTATTAATGAGATGCCTATCCCTGAGTGAAAGTTAGTGAGGTGCATGTGAGATTTATTAAAAACAAAGGCCACTTATCCTGTCAACATACCATAGGTAATCTAATTGGATGAAGAAGAAAAGAAAGAACACTCAGACAATGAGTACATGGTTGGATAGAGGCATGCTTTTTGGCTTTTGAATACCTAGAGCAGAGAAAGATAATTTTTATCCAATAGAATGGGGAGAATTTAAGGATTTTCTTGAATTTATACTGGATATTGTATCATCACTCAGTGGGAAGAAAAATGTGAGCAAACATCTTGTTGTTATTTGTTAAGTGCTATAGAGTTGGGTCCAACTCATAATGACCCTATGGACAACAGAAGGAAATACTACCTGACATTGTTGTCCATGCTTCTCTGCTATTCATAGGGTTTTCAATGGCTGATTATTTAGGGAGTAGGTTGCTGGCCCTTCTTTGAATGAACTTCTAGGCCTTTCAAATATTAGTTGGCTGGGGATGGGAGAGTGACAGGAATTAGGAATATTTAGGTGGTGGTTGTACTATGGCAGTGAAAGATAAATGGTTGTACAGGGTGATAATAACAAGTGTAGAAGGGAAAGTATTGGTGCAGTGGACATTTCAGAGAAGTCAGTCAGAACCAGTTACAAAAAGGGCAATAGAGATAATCGGGAGAGACAATCTCAAAGAAGATTCTTAATTTAATGTGTTTCTATTTTACATATATACACATATACTTTTAGCAGTTAAATTCCTCCTGGTAGTTAAAAGGTGATCTTTTTCTTTTCTTTGCATTACTTGGGGGCTAAACAAAAGGTCTTGCACTTGCTTTACAAGTGCTCTACCACTGAGCTGCACACCCAGCCCCTTTTTAATTTTGAGTCAAAGTCTCATTAAGCTACACAGACAGGTTGCTTCTGACCTTGGACTTGAGATCCTCCTGTCTCTGTTTCCTGAGTTGCTGGGATTACAGGGGTATACTACCAAACCCGCTGGGATTTAGCTCAGTTGGTAGAGCGCTGCGCTGCAGTCTCTGAGGTCCCGAGTTCAATTCCCAGCACAGAAAAAATGGGAGAAGGACCTGGCAATCCACTCCCAAGGCAATCCCGAAACAGTCAGCCATTGAAAACCCTATGAGGGTCACTATGGTCGGATACCGACTCGACGGCACCTAACAACAACAACAACAACTACCAAGCCCAGCTAACGACAATCATTTGTAGTTAAAAATGCATGATAAGCAACTGTAGTAATTAAAATTAACACAGAAATGACTAAATGAAGAAATATGTATAATTTATGTCACAAAGGATTAATAGTATATGTTATTGTTGTTAGGTGCCGTTGAGTCGGTATCTGACTTATAATGACCCCACGTACAACATGTGAAACAGTATTGTTACTGCTTCTCTACTATTCATAGAGTTTTCAATGGCAGATTGTTTTTTGGGAGTGGGTTGCCAAGTCCTTCACTCAAGCCTACAGCATGTGGTATTCCCAGGTGGTCTCCCATTCAAGTGCTCACCAGGCCCAACCCTGCTTAGTTTCCAAGATCTGATGGGATCAGACACCACAGTGGTACATCTGTAGGCTAATAGTATATAGAGGACTTCTAAAAATGGACTAGAAAAAAGATCAACTATTTAATGGGAACATGAAGCATAGATATTTCTTCACCTCATAAAGATGCCCAAGCTCATGCATAATAAATGAAGTTGTGTGGGATACCACTTCTCCTTTGTTAGGCTGTGAAAAATTTAAATTTGGCAACACTGTCTAATGGTGAGACAATATGGAAACAGACCTGCTTATACTTTTCTTGTGAGGGTTTGACAATAACCACCAACATTATTCTTTGACCTGGCTATTTCCTTTTTTTTTTTTTTTTTTTTTTTTTTTTTGCGGTACTGGGGATTGAATCCAGGGCCTCACGCCTGCATGCTTTGCAAGTGCTGGACCACTGAGCTACGCCCCCAGCCCATTTTTTTTTTTTTTTTACTTTTTGAGATAGGGTCTCACTAAGTTGCGTAGACTGCATCTGGCCTCGAACTTGCGATTCTCCTGCCTCCGCCTCCAGAGCCACTGGGATTACAGGCATGTGCCACCTCTCCTGGCCTGACTATTTCAATTCTGTAAAACTTCTCAAAGATACTGAAGCAAAAATATGAAAAGGTATTGCACAAGATTATTGATAACAGTTCTATTTGTAAAAGCACAACAAAATAATAAAACTGGACACAACCTGGGTGTCCTTCAGTAGAGCACTTATGGATAAACATGGCACATTCCTACAATGGAGTTTTTTTCAAGAACTTGAAGAAAAAAATCTTAAGTTTGTTTTTAGCAGCTTCATTGTTATTGTTAGTAGTGCATTGCCACGTCCTTCAACCAATTTTGCTGTGCTGGGGATCAAACTCAGGGCCTCAGAAAGTGCAGAGAAGCACTCTACCAATTGAGCTAAACCTCAGGTAAAGGATATGAGGTCAAATAAAAACCTTATAGTTCTGTGTAGAAACTCATGATATAGCTTCTCATTTAAACAAATAGTTTCTGTTTGTCGCTATTGAAGCATGTTATAGTAAAAAAGATTTTAGCAAAATTTAAAGTATCATAGGTTTAGGGTCCAAACCAAGCACTATGTATGTAAGTCTCCTGTACTTTCAGTGAAAAAATAAGATAACATAGCTACCAAAGGTGAATGCCTGCCATGTGCCAGATCTTCTGTTGAATGCATTGTGATTATCATCTTGAGTTTTCTTTCCAGAGCACCCATGAGGTACTCATTCTCTATGAGTTCAAGCAGAAATGAATGAAGGTTGTTATGGCATTGACTGGTCTATAAAGCATATAGAATATTAATTTTACACCATTGATTGTGCTGTTCCATCTCCTTAGAATATTCCTTCTTCAAAAATTTCCAAGTAAATTCCTATTCTTCAAGATCCCCCTCCACTGATGTTTTCCCTGGCATATTATTTTATTGAAACTTCACATGCTTCTCTATTTTTTTTTTTTTTTCCTTTTTTGTGGTACTGGGGGTTGAACCCAGGACCTCGCGCTTGCATGCTCTGCAAGTGCTGGACCACTGAGCTGCACCCTCAGCCCACTTTTTTACTTTTTGAGACAGGGTCTCGCTAAATTATGCACACTGCCTCTGGTCTCGAACTTGCAATCCTCCTGTCTCTGCCTCCCAAGCCGCTGGGATTACAGGCGTGCACCACTGCGCCCGGCTACATGCTTCTCTTTTATGCTTGGTATTTGAAGTATGCTCTACCTGAGCACGTCTGACTCTTACCTGAATGTGTCCATCAGTCTGACTCCAGCTGGATGGTAAACACCTGTGGTGAATACTTTATCCACTCGCTGTCACCATCATGCCTGGACTGAAGCATATCTCTTGTTGTTGTTGTTAGGTGCTATTGAGTCATGTCTGACTCATAGTGACCCTCAGGGTTTTCAATGGCTGGTTGTTTGGGGATTGCCTCGGGAGTGGCTTGCCATGTCCTTCTCCCATTTTTGCAGTGCTGAGAATGGAACCTGGGACCTCAGAGACCAGAGCGGTGCTCTACCAACTGAGCTAAATCCCAGCCCACGATATATCTCTAGTGTTTGCTTTGTTATTGTTGTTGTTGTGCTAGGAATTTTTTTTTAATTTAATCATTTTGGAGCTATGTAAAGTATTTTTACAGGTTCCAAAAAATTCTACAAAATGAGGCATATCCAAGGAAGTCTTGCTTCTCTTAGTGTTCGCTGCATGTTTTTTCTCCCTTCCCTGTAAATAATCATTTGGTTTTGAGTCACACATACTATTTGTACATATTTATGGGTCACAGTGTGGTATTGATCTGTGCATATATTAGATAATGATTAATTCAGAGTAATTAGCATATCTATCACCTGAAACTTTTATCATTTTTCAAGTTTAAGATTTTCCTTCCCATTATTATTTTAAATGTAAACTTATCTGCATTTACCTATTTGTATCTTGTTTGTTTCTTTCTTTGTTTTTCAGTACTGAGAGTTTAACCCATGGCCTTGTGCTTGCTATGCAAGTGCTCCACCATTGAGCTGCATCCCTAGCTTCTCCTCTTTTCTTATTTTTTATTTTGAAACATGGACTCACTAAGTTGTACAGACTGCCTCTGGTGTCAAACTTGCAATTCTCCTGTCTCAGCCTCCTCAGTAGATGGGATTACAGGAGTGTACCATGGCATCTGCTTCTCTTTTGTTTTTTGGATAAACGTTCTCATACTATGCATACTTCACTCCAGGTTGGTTTGTTTACCAAACAATATATAATAGCAGTGATATATTATTTATTCTACCATAGTTCAGATAGTCCTCATTCCACTTCCACCACAAAGTATTCAGTTTTGTAGATATAATGTAGTTTATTTAGCCAGTCCTCTATTGTAGATATTTGGGTTATTCCAAGCTTTTGCTATGAAAATGATAGTCTGCATTTAAAATCAGTTTTTTTTAAATATTGGAGGTTGAGACCAAATGAAGATCAGACAAGACCAGTGAATGCAATATCTAGCTTATTGATTATCTAGTTGTTTCACATTCAGATTAATCTTTCTCCATGTGTTCTATCTTTAATTGAAAAGTATCTTTTAAAAAAAATATTGGTGGGGTACTGCATAATAAGATATTTGCTACATCCATTATACAACTATTAAATCAGTTTTGTTTACACCCTCATCACCTTACATATTTTACAGAACATTATGAACCAAAGAAGAAAAGAAAAGAGTGGAAATTATAATTAACATCCAATGAGAATTATATGCAATCATGGGTTAAACTCTCATTGAGTTTTTTCCTTCTCCTTTTTTTCATATATTCATATAGTTGCATCCTATATTTTGTGTTTTTCCTCTCCCTCTTTACCCTTAATGCATTGTTCCCCCTCCCTTACCCCTTCCCCAGCTTCCACTCTCACCTGTTGATCCCCTCCCTCCTCCTACTGGGTCTATTTGTATAGCATCTAACAACAACAACAACAACATTCTTAGATAAGTGTGATTGTTCATTTTCATATATCTATATAGGAAAAAAACTTTTCCTCATTTAAGTTTAACTCCCACAAATGAGTGAGCACAGATGGTATTTCTCTTCTTGAGTCTGCAAATGACACAGCTTCATTCTTCTTTACTGCTAAGTAATATTCCACTGTGTATATATACCACAGTTTTTCACTCCATTCCTCTGTTGATGGACATTTTGGTCAATTCCATTCACTTGCTAATTGTGCAGTACCTTAAAATTATTGATTATTGATTTATTCCTTCATATTCTTGCATCCCCTATAGTTTCTGTTTCTGAAGTTTTGCTCTATAGTTGAATTTCCATCATAGATTTTAGCATATTAATTTATCCTACTTTGTCTCCTGTAATACTTTTTGATATAAATCTAGCTTGTTTCATTTTCACCCCAAGAAAATGACTGATGGTTTCCGTCCATTCTGTTCCTCATCCATAAGCCTGCACCTCTGTCTCCCTCTTCAAACTAGGATGTTTTAGGGGAGCTTTTAGGATTGAAGGGTAGGATGTATCATTAGTAAAACTATCCTTTTGGGGGACTGTTTCCCCATTTGTGTATAAACACAAATTCCAATCTCAGCTTCATTCATATGAATAAAGGAACAAACAAAAGTACCGAATACAAAAACTTGAGTGGACAAATGCGTAGACAAATATTTAAAGGAAAAACCATCAGTGAATTTTGTGGAGAAATCCCACTAGAATGTAGATGCCGTAAGGGCAGAGTCTTGTGCATGTTGATTTCTACTATTACCACAGCACCTATAATAGGGCCTATGTAGTAGGTGCCATTAAGTACTTTTTGAGTGAGTGAATGAAGAAATTGGCATTTGGAAGGATCAAAGGATGCAGACTCACTTTTCAGTGAACCTGTGTCTCCATGTGGACAGGGTGTGGAAATAATTGCCAGGAGCTCTGAAGGACTTTTTGGTGTGGTCTTGGAGTCTTCAATTGGCTATGGTTTCCAACAAATCACACTGTTTTCTCCAGGATCTTCCTCACTTCTCCAGGCTACCTGCCTATCCTCTGAATGTATTTGGATTTGAAGGCTTTCTACCAAAAACTTAGACATGGTGAAGTCCTATCATAATAGAGGAAGAATCAGTACAGACTTACTGTATGGGAACATGTTTATCTTTGAGAGTAAATTTGAATACCGAACATGGCTGTCTTGTGTGATGCATGAAGCATGTATTATCTTTGTTTATTTGTTTGTGCTTATATTTGTGGAGTCCTCCAAACATTTATTGTTCACCTTTTTTGTCTTTTCCAGGACAGCTTCATAGTGTTAGGTGATTTGCCCATGAAATAGCAAGACACCTAGGAAAATTCCATAATGAAAATCATTATTCTGTGTTCAAATGAAATAATAATAACAATGATAAATTCAACTATAGAAGAAAATTAAAATATGGAATATATGTACATGGAGTATTGCCCAGACATTATGAAGAAGGAAACCATGATTTTTGCTGAAAAATGGATGGAATTGGAGATCATCATGTTAATACTCTGGATTAGAATAATCTAGACTCAGAAAGATAAGTGTGGCATGCTTTATGTCATATGTGTAATCAACAGAAAAGAAAGAAAGAAAGAAAGAAAGAAAGAAAGAAAGAAAGAAAGAAAGAGAAAGCCAGAAAAAGTCATGAAGGTAGAAGAGGGGAATATAAAGGAAATGATAGGTTACCAGTGGGAAGTGGGAAAATGGGAAATCAGGAGATGATTACACTCAAAATACCAGATTCAAGCGTATGAAGGTATCATAGTGGAACTCACTATTTGGTACACTTTATAGACAGTAATAAAGTTGTTGAAAATTTATAAAACAATAAAATATTAAAGACAATTGTTCTAAGAATAAATTGCAAAAATTGGAAAGAAGATACAGCAACATGTTCAGTAGATTTACAATTTCACTGGAGAGCAAATACAAAAGTCGGTCCAATACCATGACAAACATCCATACTGTATGAAAAATGTGTTGATGGGCAGCAACACTGATTAGGCACATGGATGTCTTAGACTGCAGCATCTGACCTTTGAAAGAAAGTAATTTTCTTGGGAAATGATCCCAGGAACCACGGTAGTGAACTTAGGAAATGATCCAGGGCAGGTGGGAAGCCAGTACAGAGTGACATAATGAGCAGAAAACCCCCAGAAGCAGTCAGGCTGTAACTCCATGAGGACCTTGGGAAACTGGAATGACTTATGTCCACTCTGGGGAAGTGAGCTAGACTGTGTGCTCTCTGGTGCCATATACTACTGAAGCTCTGTGCATAGGGGCTGAATCTCCTTCCTAGCACTTGTTCAAACAAAAAGTTCTCAACAGAAAGTTCCATTCACTTGCTCTAAGAAATTATCTTCCTATATTGGAATGAGGAGTGCTGAGGAGAGAGTGTTGGAACACCCAAAATCATCTGTTATGGTCTTTCCATGATTTAGAGATAAATAATACAAACTTGACACATGAGGACAACAATTTAAGAAGGAAAAATAAAGAGACCTGATGCCTTGTATCTGGATGCCTACAAATTTCAAATTTATTTATGATATAGGAATATCTCCATCTGAGAAAAAATGGCTGAGAACAAATATTTCCAAGGGAGTAACATGACCGTTGACAGATTTCAGAGCAAATTCAAACTTAATTCACTTTGGAGAGAGGAGGGAAGCGGGCAGGAGAGGGAGTGATATGTTTGGAGGCCCAAATTAGCCTCATTTGGAGCTGAAGTTTTACAATTGGCCTCTCATGACTCAGGTCATAGACATCTATGTGAGAAAGGTAATTGGTGCAGAATAGTGCTCAGCAACAAGAACCACGAGAGCAGCAGGGGCAGCAGCAGCTGGACACAGAGCAGGTCGGGCAACAGCAGATGGTCCTGCAGCAGGTAGTCTGGCAGCAGCTGGGGCAGCAGCAGCTGAGCCTGCAGCAGCTGGGCCTGCAGCAGGTAGTCTGGTAGCAGGTGGAGCCACAGCAGCTAGAACCACCACAGGAGGGTTGGCAGCAGCTGGAGATGCAGCAGCTGGGGTGGCAGCAGGTGGTCCTGCAGCAGTTGCTCTGGTAGCAGCTGGGCTGGCAACAGCCCTGCTCAGAGCAGACAGAGCCACAATCAGAGTTGACCATGGTGTCAGAGGCTGACAATTATATTAACCTGAGAGTGAGCTTAGTGAATTTAAAAATGCCTTTGCTACATGTTCTCTTTTATACCCTACTGGGGCTTCTGTGACCATGCCCTGAACTACCTCTTAGTTATTTTCCCTAAGGAAATATTTATCATTAAGTTAGATCATTCTGTTTTTCTTTTGAAATATTTTAAGATGAAGAAAAATGAAATTTCCTTTTCCTTGTGTGTTACAATTGTGTAATCTGCTCTCTCTCACAGATTTTCCTTTTCTATTTCCTTGTTTATTCTCTCTGTCTTCTCAGGAGGACCCATCTCATGGATTTGGTCACTGGTGTGCACCAGTCATCTGTACATCACTAGCGATGCTATATGCACAGATTGGTCTCATGATGCCAAGAGCTGTTTTAATGTCAAAAGAGAAGCAGAATTATAGTGTGGAAATAGGAAAAAAAAATCTCATCTGTGTGAATAAAATCCCAGTGGGCAACAAGGAAAGATAATCCTGTTTGTGAGTCATGGATGCTCATTAGATAGTGGGCTCTCCAAACTACCCCAAGGTATATGCCAGATACTGTACCTCCTTTATTCAATTTGAAACTGTTACCAATGACTCTTTGTTTCAGATACGAAAAATCATTTGGGGCTACCTTAAGAGACAATATTGGACAACTTGAACAGCAAAATGAATAATGACACTAATGGATTTAACCCATCAAATAAAGTAAGAATCCATGAGTCCATACTGAGACTAACTAGAAAAATAGAAAAGAAAGGTGAGAACATTATCCATAACAGTAAAATTTCAGTTAGTAAATACAGAGGGAGTCTAGGAGTTACAAAATCACTATTTACATCCATCATAATAAAACTTGATCAGGTAAGTATCATCAATGAGTGATATAACTATTAGGTAAAAGTTTGATCAAGAATATATATATTTAAAAATATTTCCCCTTGAATTTTTTATTGATTTCAAATGGAAAATGCTAAATTTACTGTGAAGAAACTTGAGAACACACCCTTAACCCTGGGATCGAAGTTGGCATCTTTAATAACATAAACTAGCATGTGTCTCTTATAATCAAACATTGAAGGGTCATATCTCTTATGCAGTATTCTTGTCAAAAGGCACAATATGAACATAACTATGAGGAAACATCAGATAATCACAGGTTAAGAAATACTCCACATTATGACTGGCTTGTTCTCTTTAAAAATATCAGAGTCATATACTATAAAGAGAGGCTGAAGAGTGTTTCAGATTTGAGGAAACCAAAGAGACACCATATCTAAATGTGATATGTAGATATGGATAAAAATTACACTACAGGATGCAATTTGGATTTGGAATATATATTAGATAATTGATAATAGTATTATATCAACATTTAGTTCAATTTTATATTTATACTATGGATTTTTTTCTCTATTGGTAAATGATAGTGGGGTACAGAGTAGTACAGCATTGCCTTTTTTCATTATATAATTATTGCATCACTTTTGGTTACACTTTTATCAACTTCAAGGTTTATGGAGCTTTTTGACTAATATGTCATAAAACTCAAATGCATATTTGGGTTATATTCCCCTGTTTTTCCATTTGTACTATGGATATGTAAAAATGTTCTAAGTCTTAGGATATATCTATCCATATATCTTCTATCTGTAAATCCATCCATTCATCTGTCCCCCTTCCTTACTTCTTTTCTTCTATCTGTCCATCCATCCATCCATCTATGCATGCATCCATCTACCTACTTATCTTCTAATCTATATGTCTAGAGAGAAATCAAGTGTGGCAAAATGATAAGTATAGGTGAAGGCTTCATGTTATAGAGAAATAAGTTTAAAAAGCTAAACATGATGATGCATACCTGTAATCCCAGTAACTCAGGAGGTTGAGGCAGGAGGATCTTGAGTTTGAGGCTAGAGGTAGCCTGTGCAATTTAGTGAGACCCTGTCACAAAGTAAAAGCTAAAAAAGGACTGGGGGTGCAGCACAGTGGTAGAGCACTTGTTTGGCATGTGTGAGACCCTGAGCTCAACCCCCAGTGCTGCAATCAATCAATCAATCAATCAATCAATCAAATATAAAAAGGAATTGAGATTGTTCTTTAGTGTTAAGCTTATTACAAGTGAGTAGTTTGGATCTTTTGGAATAAACACTGAAGTATATAATAAATTTTACTTTATGGGAGCTCCTACTATAAGTACCATTTCTTATTTTTCTAATATACATAGTTGTTCTTTCATCTTCTTGGATCCTTGAAAATAAAGGACTTCTGGCTACATGACTGACTTGACACAGACAGATCCATCTTCTGGTACAAGCAAGTAGAAATGCTTCAAAATATTTTTTAAATATTTCAACCACATAGCTGAATTTGGGAAAAAAAACACCCTTTTTTCCAGAAGCAAACAAGGAAGTCAAATTGCAAACATTAGCTGATGTCCTGTGGGCTATGAGGGTTTGGCATCTAGTTATAGGCTCTCAGAATTAGAAGATGCTAGTTAAAATCCATCCAAGCACAAGAAGTTGGACTTCAAGCTACCACAAAGCAGAGTCAAGAAAATGAAACCCCTACATAAAGTTTGTATTCTTAAAGTAGAACCTTGTGAGTAAAATGGGCCAAGAAAATCTTAATATGCTCTCAGGAATTTTACGTGGTAATCAATTCTCTCATGAACATTTAAATCACACAATATCTCCATGCTTCCTAACTGACACTATATGCAGAGCAAAGGAATCTCCATGTAAGAAACTAACTGGTATTAAATAGTGAATGTCCTTGGAATAATCATCAACAAAACATAAATTATAATATGTAGACTCATAAAAGAAAAACTCAGAACAAAAAAGTGTTAAGCACAAGGAAAAATTTACCTCTAAGAAACCACGTACAGATGGCATGGAATATATACCAGTTACTTTTCTTGTTCTGTGGCAGAATGCCTGACATAAAAATATTAAGAAGGGAAAAGATTTGTTTTGGCTCAGGATTCCAGATGTGTCAGTCTGTCATGGCAGGGAGAGCATGGCAGATCAGACCATCTCACATCATGGCAGACAGGAAGCAGAAAGAGGGAATATAGGAAGGGGCCAGGGAAAAATATAGCTCCCAAGAATACCTGCTCAGTGACCTATTTCCTTCAACTAGATCCTACCTCCTACTTTTTACCTCCTCCCAATAAGACCATCATATCATGAAGCCATTAAGGCATTAATCCATTCATTAGGTCAGAGCCCTCAGAATCTAATTGTCTCTGGAAATACTATCACAGACACCCCCATAGGGTTCTGTGGATTGAGCATTTCTCAATCCAATCAAATTGACAGGCAAGATTAGCCATCAGGGGATATCCATAGAAGACACTTTCTGTATAAGATAAATGCACAGGCCAATATTACAAAGTATACAAGAAACAATCCATCATGACTAGCACAGTTTATGGAGGAAAAAGGGAATATAACCCCCAAGAACAAAGATAACTCAAGATTCTGAAGGAGAATATTAATAAATTAGTGTAAAATGCAAGCAAAATATATAATCATAATGAAAGAATTTGATATTATAGAAAATGACTTAGTTGGAAAAGGATCGCATGAAGTTACACTTTGTTGTGATCATCATTCCTTTAATTGCACCTTGCTTTTTTATTTCACTATCCTTTTTGTTTCTCTGAGCATATAATTCTATACTGGCAGAGTTTTCTTTCATCATTTTGAAGGTATCTTTTTGTTATCTTTCGGCTTCAATCGGTTCAGTTGGATTTCAGGCTTACTATTTGTTTGGAAAAATACATGTTGCTTTTTTTGTCCTGCTTGATAGTTTGCTTTATTTATAAGAATGGTATAGATTAAAGGTGCATACAACATGATATTTTGATATACATATAAATTGCAGAATGATTTCAACAGTCAAGCTAATCAATATATCAATCACCTTGCAGAGTTACATGTGTGGTACAAACCCTTAACAGCTACTGTCTTAAGAAGCTTCAAGTATACAATACAGTATTAACTATAGTCACCATGATGTGCATTAGATATTTAGAATTTATTCATCTCACACAACTGCAAGTTTGTATCCTTTGACTCATAGTTCCCCATTTCCACCACCTTCCTGTGCCTAGTAACCACCATTCTACTCTCTGCTTCTATGAATTACACCTTTTTAGGATATATATATATATATATATATATATATATATATATATATATATTCCTTCTGGCTCATTTATCTTAATGTAATGTCTTCCAGTTGCATCCACGTTTCACAAAAGGCAGAATTTTCTTGTTTTTAAGTATGAGCAATAGTCCAGTTTGCATATATACCACAATTTCTTATCCATTCATCCATCAACAGATTCCATATCTTGGCTATTGTGAATAATGATGCAGTGAATATGGGAGTGCAGCTCTTCAACATCCTGATTTTGTTTCCTTGAGATGTGTATCCAGAAGTGGGGTTGATGGATTTTATATAGTAGTACTAATTTTAATTGTTTGAGGAACTTCCAGGCTCTTTTCTATATCGGCTATATCAATTTCTTGCTACTTCTATGATTTTCTTCTTATCTTTGATTTTCAAAGATTGCTCATGGTGTGCCTAGATGTTCTCTTTTTATATTCACTCTACTTGGGATTCAAAGATGTTTTGGAATATGTGACTTAAAGTGTTTCACAAGTTTTGTAAAATTTCCCTCCAGTGTCTTCTTGTTAGTAACTTTTGCTCCAGTCTTCTCTCTTCTTGGGATTCCAATTTACATGTAGTTTAGACCTTTTCATTATGTTCCATGTATGTCTGATGCTCTGTTATATATGTGTATAAATATATATATCTCATATGTATCATGTGCATGCATACATATTTCACCTTTTCCTCTTTCTGAAAAGGTGAATATTTTCTACTTCCTCAGTGTGAATAGTTTCTACTTCCAATTTGCTCTTCTTCATCTTTTCTGTCTAATTTGCTATTAAACCTATTTATTGAATGCTTAATTTCAGTTTCTGAGCTTTTTAATTCTAGGATTTTCACTGGGCTTCTTTTGTTTAGATTCTACTTCTTTAATGAAATTCACATTTTCAACTACTATTTCAAACATATTAACCACAGTTTTCTAAAGTCAGTTTTAACATCTATATATTGATCACTTAGCTCTATTTCTATTGTCTTTTGTTTCTCCCAGGTTTTATCCACTTGGTTCTTTTTTCTGGTATGTCTGTTAATTTTTTATTGAATGCTAGATATTATATATGAAAAGCTATAGATCAATATATCTATAGCTTATATCTTTCTCTTAAAAGTATTTAATTTTCCTCTGAGGCAATAGTCCCTCAAATACTACCTGAATAGTTCAATTCCCATTGCTTTAAAACAACTGTTTTCTTAATTTAATCAAACTATCTTAGTTATCCTTCCTGAGAGGTTTGATCTGATACCAGCTACTTTGTCATAGCTGGTGTCAAGCAGTCACTCTCTCCTTCATTTGAATTTTCGACCTGGCACCCTCCTAGTTTTCTTCTTACTTCTCTTGCTGTTCCTTTCTAATCTTCTGTGGTGGCTATTATGCCTTTTCAACTTACAAGTTAGGATGTTCCACAGTTTAGATCAGAGACATTTGTTCCATGACCCTTGTTTTCTTCAGACACTTTCCCCTTTATGCTATAGGAAGTAATTATAATCCCATGGAATTAAAAACTATTTTATTTGCTGAGACCAACTGAAGATTCAGCGAATTCTCACCTACCCTCCCAGAGCTCACCTACCATCCATCAGGACTTCAGTGCTGTCAGTAAAGTAGAGGAATAATGTCACTACACAGTTTAAATTATTATTCATATAGTAGGATATATGGAGGTTTAAGACACTCATGATTCAATACCATTGTATTAAATATTGACCCCACAACTCTTAGGATATACATCTACTACAGAGCTTTCTAAAAGGTTCACCTAACACAAGTTGATCAGAGATGTGTATTTCTTAGGATAGAATCCATATTCATTGTTTTCTTGTCCCTCCCCACATTTCTTATAGAATATTTTTGACAAAGTACTTCCAGACCAAAATGCTACCAGACTTCTGAGCAAGTCACTACAATAAGAAAATATTAAAATTTTAGAATTCTATATATTCTATTATCCTCTAACAAGTCATCTCAGGGCGGTGGATTCCTCCAAAAGATAATTATTTTCCTGTTAATAGATGGAAATGATACCAGAGAAGCTGAGAGTATGATAAATTGAGTTACATGAGAGAAGCATAAACCCAAAGGCAAATACTCTTGATTTCCAAGACTGGAAGAAAAAGAGACAGTGGCTGAACAAAGGAGATCAAGAGAGGAAGAGAGAAACAAAGAAAGAGAAGAAGAATGGAGGAATAAAGCAAATGAGATGTGAAACTACAGGGAAAGATACCCTTTCAAAAATATGTAAGAAATATTTACTGTGGAATATACCCTTGCTTAATTAATTCTGTTCATTTGTATCCTAAACACTAAAGCAAAAGCTTATTCTTCATTGATTGTTTCCTATGCTGTACAGAAGCTTTTTGATTTCATGTAATACCATTTATCTATTTTTGTTGCAATTTCTTGAGCAATTGGAGTCCTAGTAAAGAAATACTTTCCTATGCCTATATGTTGGAGTGTACTGCCTATCTTATCTTCTATTAATTTTAAGGTTTCTGGTTTTATGTTGAAGTCTTTTATCCATTTTGAGTTAACTCTCATGCATATTGAGAGATGTGGGTCGGTTTTCATTTTTCTGCAAGTGGATATCCATGTTTCCCAGCACCATTTATTGAAAAGGCTATCCTTTTTCCAATTTACTTGCTTTGCTCCTTTGTTGAAAATCAGGTGGCTACAGGTATGTTGAGGTATTTCTGGATCTTCTATTCTGTTCCACTGGTCTTCAGGCCTATTTTTGTGCCAGTACCAAGCTGTTTTTACTACCCCTGCCCTGTAGTATAGATTAAAGTCAGGGATTGTTATCCTACCTGCACTAGTTTTGCAGCTTAAAAGTTTTTTGGCTATATGTTGTCTTTTGTGATTCCATATGAATTTTTGGATCATTTTTTCTATTTCTGTAAAGTCTGTCATTTGAATTTTAATGGGGATTCTACTAAATCTATAGATTGCTTTTGGTAAGATAGACATTTTTCTATATTGATTGTCCTGATCCAGGAGCAGGGGAGGTCCTTCCATTTTTTTAGTATCCTCTGTGATTTCTTTCTTTGATGTTTTGAAGTTTTCCTTGTAGAGGTCGGTAGGGTCTTTGGTTAGATTGATTCCAAGGTGTTTAATTTTCTGGTAGGCTATCGTGAAAGGTCCTGTATCTGTAATTTCCTTCTCTTCCTGCTTACAGTTGGTGTAAAGGAGAGCTATTGATTTTTGTGTGTTAATTTTATATCCTGCCACTTTGCTGAAGGAGTTGATTAGATCTAAAAGTTTTCTGGATGAGGTTTTGGGGTCCTTTAGGTAAAGTATCATGTCATCTCTGAATAAGGATAGTTTGACCTTTTCATTGACAATCTGTATCCTTTTGATTTCTTTCTCTAGTCTGATTGCCCTGGTGAGGATTTCAATCACTATGTTAAATAGTATAGGAGAGAGTGGACATTCTTGTGCTTCTGTACAGCAAAGGAAATAATCAACAGAGTCAAGGAAATCCCCACTGAATGGGAATAAATCTTCACATCCTATACATCGGACGAAGACTAATTTCCAGAATTTATAAAGAGTTCAAGAAAACAATACTCAAGAAAACAAATAACCCAATATACAAATGGGCAAAGGAACTGAATAGTCAGTTCTCAAATGAAGAGGCTTGTAAAGCCATGAAACACATGAAAAAATGCTCAATATCTCTAGCCATTGGGGAAATGCAAATCAAAACTCTGCTGAGATTCTACCTTACTCCAGTAAGAATGGCCAAGATCAATAAAACAAATAACAACAAATGCTGGCAAGGTTGCAGAGAAAAGGGAAGCCTCTTACACTGCTGGTAGAGCTGTAAATTAGTCTAATCACTCTGGAAATCAATATGACTTTAATCTATACTACAGGGCAGGGGTAGCAAAAACAGCTTGATGCTGGCACAAAAATAGGCCTGAAGACCAGTGGAACAGAATAGAAGATCCAGAAATACCTTAACACACCTGTAGCCACCTGATTTTCAACAAAGGAGAAAAGCAAGCCTTAGAAAACTAAAAATAGATCTACCATATGACCTAGCTATAACACTATTGGGAATATACCCAAAGGGAGATGAATCATCATACCACAGAGACACCTGCATCTCCATGTTCAATGCAGCACTTTTCACAATAGCAAGGATATGGAATCAATCAAAGTGCCCATCAACAGAAGAATGGATAAAAAAACTATGGTACATATACACAATGGAATACTACTCAGCAATAAAAAAAATGAAATAATGTCATTTGCAGCAAAATGGATGGAATTGGAGAAACTTATTTTAAGTGAATGAACATAAGCTCCAAAAGAGAAATACCACATGTTCTCACTCATATGTTGAAGCTGAATCAAAATTAAAAGAAGGAAAAAATCCTCTACAGATATTGGAACATAATAAAAAGCTAAATTCAACTTAGTGGAGAAGGGACTTCTTAGGACAACTTAGGAGAAGGGAGCAGAAAGGAGGGAGGGAGGGATCTAGCAAAAGGAAGAGATGATGGGTGAAGAAAGGAGGGAGAAGAGGAAAAAGAGGGAGTGAAGAATGAGAGAGAGGGTGACCTTAAAGTAAACAGCCCAACTTTAATAGTTTGGGAAATATTAATACTAATACTAATACTAATAATATCAATAATACCAAAGAATGGTAATAATACAGATGGGCTATATTATTCATGTAATACTACTGACAATATAAAAAGATAGATCACTACAGAAAAAAGTATTTGACCTTAAACATAATTGGGATGCAAGGGTATATAGAAAAATAATCCCACAAAAAGACATGCAATGTAGAAGAGAGGCCTTTGGTGAGCACACAGAAGGAGGAAGAGGAGGTGCACAAGAGGGTAAGGGAGAAGTTATCTTTGCAATGTACAATGAAACACATATATGGAAATGTCACCGTGAAATGCATGTCAGAATGAAACACATTAGGTTGTACCTTAAAAATTTCCAATAAAAATGCTTATTCTTCAATTCTTTTGGAAACATCTCTGTTTTTTCTTTCTTTCATTCTTTCTTTCTCTCTTTCTCTCTTTATTTCTCTCTTTGTTTCTTTCTTTGCCATTACATTGGGATTTTCATGAAGGTAAGAACAGGAATAGGAAAGATCCATTCAAATGTGTTTTGTATATAATTTCCCAGTAACTGAGGACAATTATTACAAAGAAAGACACACATGAAAATTGTACTTCTGTGCCAGGAAAGTGAGTTTTATTTAGAAACAGCAACAATAAGATATAGAAATGTCACTGCAAAAGAAAATACAAAGTGGCACCATGAGACTTTCAGACCTGAGGGTGTGATCTTGTCTCCACAGGCCTTCTAGATATTTCCATATTTAGATCAGAAAGATCTGCATGCTCTATTAAGTTCTGAACACCAAATTTCACACTTCGAGCCAACATGAGGAAAATGTCAACAAAAGAGAGTTTTCCAAAACCAGGATGTAGACACACGGTTGGTGGAAAGGACTCTCATAACTTGTCTATGAGGTGCTCAGGTCTGCTTCTGTGATGCGTGAGGTGAAGACCAGAGGGTGGGTCCAAGGAAGGGTCTCAGCAGCAAGGGATGGCACAGCACATGGGGCGGGGGCAGGTGGAGATGACACAGGTTGGGTGATAGCAAGTGGTTTGGCAGCAGACTCGGCCACACACTGGACGCAAGCAACAGCTGGTGCAGCAGCAGGGGCGGCAGCAGCTGGAACCACCACAGGAGGGTTGGCAGCAGGTGGAGATGCAGCAGCAGGGGCGGCAGCAGCTGGAACCACCACAGGAAGGTTGGCAGCAGCTGGAGATGCAGCAGCTGGGGCAGCAGCAGGTGGAGCCACAGCAGCTAGAACTACCACAGGAGGGTTGGCAGCAGCTGGAGATGCAGCAGCTGGGACGACAGCAGGTAGTCCTACAGCAGGTTCCCTGGCAGTAGCTGGGCTGGCAGCAGCTTGGCTGGCAACAGCCCTCCTCAGAGCAGACAGAGCCACAGCAGGAGTTGACCATGGTGTCAGTGGCTGGAGGTTCTGGGTTGGTTTCCACAAGAGTGAGTTTCAAGTTTTGGAGTCTCCTTGCTGCAGGTCTCTTTTTATACCCAGCTGCGGAGTTTTTGTCATTATGAAAAGGCAATTTCCTTGGTTTTGTTTATATGACATAAATGCAATTAATAAATTATATTTTTGTAGTAAAACTACCAATATATAGAAAATAATTAGTTTCCTTTTCTCAAGTTTCCTGGTGTTCCTATACGAATCATCTCTTCTTCATTGCTTTCCCTTTGTTATGTCACATGACCTCAGTCTCTGGGTATCATGTGACATGGGCAGGTCATTATCTCTTGTCTGTTTCTCATCTTGATATGATTTTGAAGAGAGCTTCTGATGGGGCTTCTGATCCCTGTTAGATAAACATATGTTTCAATCAGATGGAATGCTGGAATGACAAAAGGAAATAGACTCTTCAAGTGTGAGAAATGAGGAAGCTAGTATGTGTATTCTGGAAGCTCATTTACCTAATGAAATTCCTAGGACATTTTAATATGTGTTCATTCTTAGCACTCTGATGCACCTAGAAACAGTTAACAATTACTCAGTGTTTTTAAAGCTAAAGAGTCAACTGGGATCTGTGTCTATTTTTAGGATTGTCCTCCTGGTTGAAATAGAGTAATTTGGGCAATAGTTTTTACTCTACTTTTTGTAATATTAAAATATCTCATTGTTATGATTTCTCATATTTTCTTAAATGTTTTTCAGGCGATTAGGGTTTAGCTTAGTTGGTAGAGTGCTGTTGTGTGCTCTCTGAGGAGGCCCTGGGTTCAATCCTCAGCACTGCAAAAATTGGAGAAGCACCTGGCAGCTCACTCACAAAACAATCCCAAAACAATCAGCCACTGAAAACCCGATGAATAGCAGAGAAGCACTGACATAGTGCTGGGCATGGCACAGAGTTGGGGAGTGTTTCATTCTGTCATATAGCATCACTATGAGTCAGACCTGATTCGATGGTACCTAACAACAACAAACATTTTTCATATATTCTTAGCTAAAAATCTAGCAGTTTTTACAACATCACTTCTGTCTAATTGTTAGAGACATTAAGGAGAATATAAAGGACATTTCTTATATGTACTTACACAGAAATTGCATCTAAAAAGTTTTTAAATCAATGTCTCACATGATTATAGTTTTAAATAAGGAGTCTGTTTTTTTTTTTTTGTTTGTTTGTTTGTTTGTTTGTTTTCAGGGCCACAAGCATTCTGGTAAAAAGAAATTGTTTAAGGAAAAAACAAATCACCTTCAGGACATTCCCTTCAGGAAGTGGAAGGTCTCTTATAAACTCAGCTTGCTACTAATGATCTTGTGCTGGTGAGTTTGAGGGACATTATCTTCCAATAATTTCCTTGGCCCCACACACAGCAAAGTCCTTCTTCCACTGCACTTCTGTTATGCTTTATATATGCCTGGGCTCTACGAGATCATTGTGTATCAGAACAAGTTCATGAGTACCTGGGAAAAATGGGGGAATTTAATCCATATATGCATACAAGTTTTACTACATACTAATCAAAAGGTTCCATAAACTTCGTAAGTTGATGAAAGTGTAACCTAAAGTGATGTAATAGTTGCATAATGGAAAAAGCTAATGCTGTGCTACTCTGTACTTCACCAACATTTATCAATAAAGGGAAAAAAGAAAAAAGAAATTGGGGAAGGTGGCTGATTAGAAACTGCTTCTGTGTGATTCTGTGAATGAGAAGAGTCCGAATAACAAAAGACAAAGGACAGACTTAATTCTAAAGAGAGAAAGAGAGGAAGAGCAGCAGGAATCACAAAAAGAGAAATAGAAAGGCCACACGGTATAAAGTAAGAATCAGCTTGTGGCTGCAGCCCTGGCTCCCCAGAAGTGGGGGAGGGGCAGCCAAAGCCACATTCATGAGGGAAGCTAGGTCCTGGTGGAAAACAGACCTGCAGTCCTAATGACAGGGTAAACCCTAAACTCTCATGAGCCTAATCCAGTGGAGAGAAATTACAAATGATAAATGTATTGTAAAGAGTAAGTTGTAACTCAAGAAGAAGAACTTAGAAAAGGAAAGTCTCCTTAGAGATAAGGAAGAAATATTTACATCAAAAGACAGGAGTAGGGAATTTGGCACAGTTATGCACTAACTATGTCTGTTCTTCCAGGAGTGTAGGCACAGTGGAAACATGGTAGGTGTTGGATTCCTTGTTCTTCTCTAGGCATTGGGTGTCCTATGGTGAGCATTTTGCTGGATGCTGGAATAACAATTTAGCCTATAGGTTTTACAGTGATTCTAGTGCTTTACACATATCAGCTCATTTATTAGTCTCAACAGACCAGTATAGTAAATTCCATTATATTCCCCTGCTTTCAGGTGAGGTACCTGAGGCGCAGGGAAGATCAGAGGTGGTAAGTAGGGGAGCTCTGATTTGATCCTTGCCAGCCTAGCACTTGGGTCCTTGTTTCTAATCACTACATGTGCTATCTTCCTGTAAAATCAGAGGTGAAAGAAATTTTCTCTGTGTCACTTTTGATGGAGTCAAATCTTATCACTTCCAAGACTTGTGCCCTATTGTGAAAAGTCTTTCCAATTATGAATTTATACATACATTGTCTGATAATGTCTGCTAACTTCAAGGTTTCATGTTTCATGTTTTTAAGTATTTGATCCAGTAGGAATGTATGCAGATACAAGACATAAGGTTTGAATGTTTTAAAATCAGGTATGATCATAGGTCAATACCATTTATTAAACAACACATCTTTCTCCTACTGATTTGAGGTGCCACCTCTTCATACATAAATACATACATTCCTTTACATATTTTGGTGTACCTCTAGGCTTGATTATCAATTCATTAATGATTTTTCATGAACTAGTGCCACATTAATCAATGTGTGGTGTTAATTTGCTCATAACAATTATCAAATACAGTTTGCCTCACTAGATTATAGCCATATGCTAGCAAACTCAAATATCTATGTGGCAAAATAATAAAGGTACATTAGGCTGCTTGCCATCAGAATGTGACTGACACCTGGCTGGACTCTGCCAGTACAGCAGTCTCACTAGGCTTGTGCTTTCCATCAAGTTCTTATACATTAGGTCCAGACTAACCTATCAGAGGAACCACCTTACTTATTCATTGAGAGTCTGCTGTTAACCTCCATACATACTGGCCAGGTAGGAATATTTAAATGAAGCTTGAGAAAATTAAAACTCCTGTTTCAGCTATTTCCTCAGTTGGAACATCTCTTATTGTCCTTCTATAATTCTGTATGATACAATATTTATTACATAGAAGGGCTTGAGCAATTCCAAAGGTACATATTAACTTAATGAATGACAGACCTAGTTAATGCTTTATTCATTTAAAATCCATCCCCACCATACATTCAGGCAAAACTCCTGTGGCTAAAACATAACCTCTCCAGTCACACTTTTCCCATTCATAACTTTATACCCATCTTGGTTTTTTCCACTGTAACTTTTCTAGTATCCCTTTTGGGCCTTTTAGAGCACCATAACTCTTCATGAAGGCAGTTACTGTACTTGTGTGCTT
Source organism: Pedetes capensis (assembly GCA_007922755.1). Classification (NCBI taxonomy): domain Eukaryota; kingdom Metazoa; phylum Chordata; class Mammalia; order Rodentia; family Pedetidae; genus Pedetes; species Pedetes capensis. The sequence continues at coordinate 25,138 of VMDO01016263.1, read as the reverse complement.
GTATGTACTTAGAAATTTTGCATGTAGACCTCTGGCCATTGCGTTCAATCATTGCATAGGACTTTAGACCTGCTCCTTGCTATTACAAGCCCTGGATCCTGAGCTTTCCCTTAACTCTATTGACACCTTTGAAAATTGTCCTTCTATGACACAAATTCAATGTGCTGTCTCATTCCTGCTCTTGTAAAAACAGGGAATGAAAAAGCCTCGTATTCATTAATACTGAAAAAACTGTAGGAAACCCCAATTCTTTGGTTTAATTTTAGCTAATAAAGCATTGTGTTAAAACCAGAGCCTGCATCCCATAATTTGCAATTGTCAAAGAGCATATGGGAGGATGAAAGATTTTTTAATTCTGGCAAATGAAAAGATAAGTCTATATGCTACAGAACAACTTAGAATAAGTAGAAAGGGGTGACACTGGAAATGTTTGCAAGATAATTCTATGATATTTGAAGAATGTGACACCAACCTATGTTGAGGTGAAACTCACTTTATTTGAACTTATTTTCAGTTTCCTCTTGATACTTTAAAGCTTTTTTAATTAAAAAGCCAATTGACTCTTTTTATTTGTAAATAAAACACTACTAATACCTAATGCACACCTGCAGCTGTAGCCCTGTGGCATCCGATCCCGTCAGATCTCGGAAGCTAAGCAGGGTCGAGCCTGGTTAGTACCTGGATGGGAGACCACCTGGGAACACCAGAAGCTGTAGGCTTGGGAGAAGGACCTGGCAACCCCCTCCCAAAAATCAATCTGCCATTGAAAACCCTCTGAACAGCAGAGAAGCACTGACAATAGTGTTTCCCCTGTTGTACACAGGGTCGCTATGAGTCGGATACTGACTCGACAGCACCTAACAACAACAATACCTAATGCATAGAAAATTTGAATTTAAGATGTTTTAAATATACTTTAGGTTATGAACTAAAACTTATAAACCCTTATTTTATATAAACATGATATTACTGTGGACATTGTGATATGGTTTCCTAGCTGAGGGCAATCTTTCTCACCTGAGTTTTGGTCTTGAGAAAACTGTCAAATAAATGCCTCACCATGTACTCTTAAGAAAGACCAAGAAGGTGAAGAGATCCTCAGCTAAGAGAGTAATGATTTAAAAAATGGAGATACCTCAATAATGTGCTGTTGTTGTAGTTAGGTGTCGTCAAGTTGTTCCCGACTCATAGCAACCCTCATAGGGTTTTCAATGGCCGATTGTTTCAGGATTATTTGGGAATGAGCTGCCAGGTTCTTCTCCCATATTTGCCATGCTGAGGATCAAACCCAAGGCCTCAGAAAGTGCAGAACAACATTCTACCAACTGAGCTAAACCCCAGCTCCCAATAATGTGATAAGCTAAAGTTATGAAGGAATTTCTGTTTGGAAATATTAAATTTTGAGCATCTTTTAATAAAAAGTTTCAAAATGTTCATAGGAAAGTTGCCATAAATTTAATAAATTTCCAGAAATGTTGACTTAGAAGGTACACTTTATATTCTGAAAGGGAGTTATATGTTTATAGAGGGAGGAAGGAAAGAAGGAAGGAAGGCATCAAAGAAGGAGGGAAGGAAGGAAGGAAGAAAAGAAGAAAAGATACTTAAAATTCATGTAACCAATAATGGAACATACTAGAAGAAGAAATATAGTCAGGATGACTTTATGGTGTTCAACTCGCTGAAAATTTTAACAGAGATTTGAGACGTACACCAAAACTTAATTTTAAGTACAGTGAACAGTGGAAGTTATATAAGCACTAGGCTAAGATTCTTTTCTAGCCTAAGTTAGTATTTCAATAACAATAAAAATTACATTTAGTGAAAGTGTGTATTATGTACTAGGCCCTATGATAAGTATATCACATGTATTAGGTCATTAAGCCTTTGAAGAACATAATGTATTAGCCCTATTTTAAAGAGAAAGCAGTCTGAGGCCTGAGGAGGTTAATAACCTCCTCCACTGCAGACAATAAATGCCTAGCACACTCCTGACTCCAACACAAGTAACATACCTCACAAGCCTCTGCTCTTAAACATGCTCTCCTGCATTTGGAGAGAGATGGGCTTTTGTGTTAAGTGATAGACATACACAATCAAATAATTAACATCTCAGAAGATTTCAGTATCAGAGGAAATGGCTGTTTATTGAGAATACATGGAAACAATGCTTTGTGAGATTATCATTTGCACACACTTAGAATGAATATATTGCTTGTCTGAAAATAGATGCATTGGGCCTGAAGTAAAATCTTTTAACAAATGTGTTTACATATGTTATTTCCTACAGGAACTGAATGCAACTCTGAATGTCACATCAGAAGAGATGTTGACAGGTAAGAATCCATTTCCGTGGTCACTGGGTGGCTACAATATATTTTATATGACTAGTGAAGACCCATAGTGTGACTGACATTACAGGCAGAGATCAACAACAAGGGATGGCGCAGCACATGGGGCGGGGGCAGGTGGAGATGACACAGGTTGGATGATAGCAAGTAGTTTGGCAGCAGACTCTTCCACACACTGGGCGCAGGCAGCAGCTGGTGCAGCAGCAGGGGCGGCAGCAGCTGGAACCACTACAGGAGGGTTGGCAGCAGCTGGAGATGCAGCAGCTGGGGCGGCAGCAGCTGGAGCCACAGTAGCCAGAGCCACCACATGAGGGTTGGCAACAGTTGGACACACAGCAGCTGGGCCTGCAGCATGTGGTTTGGCAGCAGCTGGGGCGGCAGCAGCTGGACACACAGCAGCTAGGGCGGCAGCAGGTGGTCCTGCAGCAGGTGCTCTGGCAGCAGCTGGGCTGGCAACAGCCCTCCTCAGAGCAGACGGAGCCACAGCAGGAGTTGACCATGGTGTCAGAGGCTGGAGGTTTTGGGTAGGTGTCCAAGGGAGTGGAGTCCTGGAGTCTGGAATTCTCCTTGTGCCCCTTCCTTTTATACACTGCCAGGTTTCCTGTTATGAATATGTTTTCCTTGTTTTTATTTACTAAATAGCTAAGTAATCATCAGATCACACAATGATGTTTGTCCATTTAATGGTTTAATTTGTTAGAAACAAAATTTTCTTGTCCAGTAGTAATAAATTCTACTGGTGGGGTTTCCTCCTGACTCATATTTGATGGCATCTTCTAGACTGTACTGTCTTCATCTCCCCCACTGAGGGCTGTCATGTGAGGTCCTGCATTTGAAATTATATTCCTCCTCTCCATCTATATCCTTTTCCACAATGAGAGTGAGTCAGTCAGATTTCTAGTTATGGGTTTCCTCTGAACAATGGGGAGGAAACCCATCTGCTTAGTGTGGTATCTGTTGGGAGGAGAAAAGCTCTATTGTATGGGTCATTTTTGAGCAATGAAGAATGGTATTGCTCTGTGTATCTGTGATGTTAGTGACCTCTGTGTCACTGAGAGTTTTGCTGGATGTTTAAGACTTTGGATTGTGTTCTATATTCTATATTGTTATGACAGTGCCATATTTTCTTCATTTCTTATATCATAGTTTCTTAAATTGCTGCTTTGCCATGTTGGGTACTTATATATCTCCAGCTGATCTCTGAGATTTTAGAAGATAAAGCTTTATTTTTGTTTCTCATCTTATTGTTAAATTAAAAGTATTTCTTCAGTGGAGCAAAAAATGTTGGACAATCAGGATGTCCTGATTTAGGACTTACTTCTAGAGAGAAGAAATCTAAGATACAAGATTTTTGGCTCAATCTGAGATGTCAGTGGATTTTAGGAGATGACACCTTATTGAATTGCTAATCCACTTGTCCTCCATTTACTGGTAGTCTAACTTGAGCATATATTTGGCATCACCCAAAGGGCTTGTGAATATGCAGATTGCTATATTTACTTCCAGAATTTCTGGAAGTTGAGGGACCCTTAAGCTCTGCATTTCTGACCAGGGTCCCAATAATGTTAATTTTAAAGCTCCATGGACTACACTTAGAGACTTACTACTTCCATGTTTGTTCATTCAAGCTTTGCAGAAACACCTAGATCAACTTCCTGCCTTGTTTATAAAATAGACTTGTTGAATAGATCATCTGAGAGATACATGCTGCCAGCCATTAGGATTGTTGTTGTTGTTGTTAGGTGCCGTCGAGTCGAGTCCGACTCATAGCGACCCTATGTACAACAGATCGAAACACTTGCCGATTCTGTGCCGGGCAAACCATCTTATTTATGTTTAAGCCCATTGTTGATTAGGAATGTCATTTAGAGTCTCTCCCTGGGGAATTTACATGTCACTGGGATGATAACACTCACACATAATTGTGATAGACTGTGGTGAAGTAACATCAAGGAAGTTCATCATAGTGTTATTTCACAGAAATAATTGCACTAAAAGCAAATTATCAAACATGACAATTTGGTAGATTTATTCCTAAATTAACATCTCTACTAAGTTTTTGCCTGCAATAGTAGCCCTGTGGCATCCGATCCTATCAGATCTCAGAAACTAAGCAGGGTCAGGCCTGGTTAGTACTTGAATGGGAGACCACCTGGGAACACCAGGTGCTGTAGGCTTGGGAGACAGACCCAGCAACCCACTCCCAAAAATCAATCAGTCATTGAAAACCCTATGAACAGCAGAGAAACGCTGACAATAGTGTTTCACCTGTTGTACTTAGTGTGGATATGAGATGGATACTGACTTGATGGCACCTAATAACAACAACAACAACTAAGTTTTTACTTGTTCTGATTAAGTTATATTTGTTGTTATTGTTAGGTGCCATCGAGTCATGTCTGACTCATAGTGACCCTCATAGGGTATTCAATGGCTGATTGTTTCAGGATTGCCTTAGGAGTGGATTGCCACATCCTTCTCTCATTTTTGTGGTGCTGGGAATCGAACCTGGTACCTCAGAGATGACAGAGTATCACTCTACCAACTAAGCTAAAGCCCAGCCCAAGTAGTATTTATACATATTGAAATGCACATCTCCTAAGTGTGCTTTTTAATGAGTTCTGATAAATGGATACATCCTTGTAACTCCAACACCTATCATGATAGGGAATATTTGTATTGTTTCAGAAAGTCCTCAAATGCCACTTCAGTAAATTCTCACTCACATAGAGGTGGCCATTCTTCTAATAACTTGTACCATAGATTAGTTTTGATCTCAATTCAAACAAATGACATAGTATAATTTTTTTTTTCTGTCTGGCATCTTTAGCTTAGCATATGTCTGAGATTTGCTATGTGGGTACTTAACACACTCATTCATTCAGAGCTGTACTAATGAGCACCAAAGTTTCACTTCAGTTATCACTATCTAGTTTCAGGGTAGCATGGCCAACAGTCCTGATTGCCCAGAACTGAGGGAGTTTTTGGAACTCAGGACTCTTATTACAAACCCAGGAAAGCAGATGAGTTGGTCATCCCATGATGTCATACTTAATTTATTTAAGACTATTTAAATATCAAACCCCTTGCGATATATGTTCACATGAAATTGCTTAGCAAACACTTGGTTTGCATATTTTCACAGGTGTTTTCAAAACTGGGAAACCTTAAAGATTTAAACAATTATATTTTGAGGCCACAGGGTATCCTGAAGGGGGATATTTGCACTAGATTTTCTATACATGTGAAGCTAAGGAAAAAATGAAGATGTAAAAGAAATACATTTTGATGATTAGTGCATTTCTATAGAATTTAGAGAGGTTAAGAAAACTTTTCACCATAGCTATAAAGGCAGAGCATGTTCTCATTATAGTGTGAGGGACAGAGAATCAGAGCACCTGGACCACTTATCCTCACAGTTGGCTGTGAGGTGGAATGACCTACGGAGTGTTAAAAACTGCCAATGCCTGGCATCTGCCCAGAACAGTTTTGATTTAATTAGTCTATGGTAGGGCTTGGCTTCAGACGTTTTTAAAGCCCTTCAGATAATCCTAATGGACAGCCAAAGTTGACACCAACCTCCCTAAACCAACAGTCATATGTATATGCCACATCTTTAAACTATCTGTAATATATATAATATTTAAGTAGAAGTCAAATAATGAAAATATACTTGATATTATCTAAATAATATAGAAAATGATCCTGAATTTGAAACCCTAAATTTTGAGCAATGCAGAAGGAAACACTGATAATGATCTTTGCTCTTTGCTGCTTGAACACCAAAATAGTGCCACAGAAAGGTGCCCTGTCCCCACACTAGTGTGAGTGCAAAATAGCTCACACTGTTATCTCCAGGTAATTGGCTTCAGCTGATGGAAGAAACATCATTTGAAGTTATCTGTACCTTTTCCTTCTGCCCTGGTGGCCAGAGAGTGATAACTGAGTAGCAGTGCAAAGGTCCAGCAACCCTGCCTCTAGCAGAGGCAGTGCTGTGGTCCCACTCACACTCTAGAGCTTTCAAGTAGGTGTCAGATGAGGTGGTTGCTGTTGTTAGGTGCCATTGAGTTGAATCTGACTCAGAGCAACCTCATGTACAACAGAATGAAACACTCCTCAACACTGTGCCATTGTGTCAGTGCTTGTCTGCTATTCATGGGGTTTTCAATGGCTGATTGCTTTGGGAGGGGGCTGCCAGGTCCTTCTCCCATTTTTGCAGTGATGTGATTGAACCCAGGGCCTCAGAGAGCGCAGAGCAGCACTCTACCAACTGAGCTACAGCCCGGCCCCATCAAATGAAGTAGAATTCACTAAAATCACATTTTGGCTCAAGTGCTCCTAAGATTCTAATATGCTTCCCCCAGGTTCTTCCATATTTCTCCTGAGAGGATTTCTTTATAAATTGTGCAAAAATCCCTCTCTCAGGCTATATTTTAGTGAATCCCACACAGCACACATATCACAGGGTAACAGCCATTTAAATACATCCACTTTTGCAATGAAGATTGCAAACAAGGATTCAGATATAATGGGGGATAAAACTTATGGAGATGAGTAGATAATGGTGCAATTTTGGAAAGAAGAAACAGCAAAATATTCTGAAGATTTACCAGATCACAGGAGAACAAAACCAAGAGTTGACTGTATACCATGGCCACAGTCCATATTGTGTTGAAAATGTGTTCCAGGACAGTGACATTGACTTTAGAATATGGCTATTTTAGACTCCATGCTCTCTGTGAAGCAGCCCCATATAAGGATTTGGAGACTAAGGAGATTTATTGGGAAATGATCCCAGAAAGTATTGTAGGGAACTTGGGAAAGCACACAGGGCTAGGAGGCAAGACACTACTGGGTGACATAATCTGAGCAGAGCTCACCTGGAGGCAGATGGCTTCCAACACTCTGAGGACAGCTTGAACACTGCAATGACATGTGCCTACTGGAGGGAAAGTGAGCTGGACAATGTGCTCACCAGTTCCCATTTGCTGGTGGAGCTCTGTGCCTAGAGGCTTATTTCTCCTTCCCAGAGCTTGCTCTTCAGAGAAGTTCTCAGGCAGAAAGTCCTGTGAGCTTGCTCTTATTGTATTAGAAATAGGAGGACAGTGTGGACAGAGCAGGCACACCTGAAATCATCATCTATGATCCTCCCATTATTTTGAGATGAGATGAAAAAAAAAAAAATTGACACATGAGGACAACAATTCCCGAAGGAAAATGAGGAAACATGGTGTTTGTATGCCTGCAAAGTTCAAATTTATTTAAGATGTAGGGAAATCTCCACTTGAGAAAAAGTGACAGAAAACAAACATTTCTATGGAGGCCAAAATCAACTTTAGTTGGAACTGAGGCTTACAATTGGTGTATCATGACTCAGGTCACAGATGTCTACAGGAGGAAGGTCATTGGTGCAAGAGAAGAGAGTGCAGGTCTGAGTGCTCAGCAGCAGGAACCACTAGAGCAGCAGGGGCGGCAGCAGCTGGACACACAGCAGCTGGGGCGGCAGCAGGTGGTCCGGCAGCAGGTGGTCTGGCAGCAGGTGGGGCGGCAGCAGCTGGAGATGCAGCAAGTGGGTCTGCAGCAGCTAGACACACAGCAGCTGGGGCGGCAGCAGCTGGGCCTGCAGCATGTGGTCTGGCTACAGCTGGGGCGGCAGCAGCTAGAAATGCAACAGTTGGGGCGGCAGCAGCTGGAGCCACAGCAACCAGAACCACCACAGGAAGGTTGGCAGCAGCTGGAAATGCAGCAGCTAGAACCACCACAGGAGGGTTGGCAGCAGCTGGAGATGCAGCAGCTGGGGCGGCAGCAGGTGGAGCCACAGCAGCTAGAACTACCACAGGAGGGTTGGCAGCAGCTGGAGGTGCAGCAGCTGGGCTGGCAGCAGGTGGTATGGCAGCAGCTGGGCTGACAACAGCCCTGCTCAGAGCAGACTGAGCCACAACAGGAGTTGACCATGGTGTCAGAGGCTGGAGATTCTGGGTGAGTTCAAGAAGTTGGGTTGTGAAATTTGGAAGTCTCCTTGCCCCACAGCCCCTTTTATACTCTATTAGGGGATCTGTCACCACATGCTGCATTCTCCTCTTGTTATTATTTATGTTAGTAAATAGGCAATTATTTAATTAAGCAACTTCAATTTCCCTTGGTAAAATTTCAAGGTACGTGGAAAACATGATTTCCTCTTCCTCATGTGTTAAGAGTGACCTGTTGACTCTTGCTGAAACGCCTCCTAAATGTCTTTCTTCTTTTAGTTTCTTCAAAGAGAGTTGTCACATGACATTCTGTGTCTGGAAGCTGTAGGTTTCAGTCTCTTTGGCTATAGCATCTCCTGTCTACCCTTGCTGTTGTTAGTTGCTGTCAAGTTGAGTCCGACTCATAGAGACCCTATGTCTACCCTTAGATAATCATATTCTCATTGATTTATAATTGTTTCTGGGGAGCCAGGAAGATAGGATGCATTTTACTCTGATGGCTCATATATAATGGGTCAGGTTGACAGAGAAAATTTTAAAGTCCACTGGCATGAGAACAGGAAGGCCATTCATTAGTATATGCTGTCTCCACATTGTGAATCATGATTCTGTTTTCTAGTTTTTTTTTTTTCCATTGGAAACAGAAATATTTCACGGTATAAAACTGAGTGGGAAAATGTCAGTGTTTCTTTTTCACCAGAAATAAACTTCTAAAATTCTTTTTTTAGGGTTTCTTGGTTGAAGTAGGCTGCCAAGCTCATCTGTACCATGCTACTGATTCCCTCAATTCTGTGCCTGGGCTATTTTCATTCTGCCTTTGGCATACTATCCTTCTGGCTTTAAGAGAAAATGATGACTCCTGCCCTCTTTCTCCAAGTTTAACTTCCCATCCCAATTTAGATGAGCCAGTGTCATTGCCTCTTTTCTAATTTACACCTAACCTACCTGCTCCTTGTTGCATTCCTGAGCCTTGTAGAGGTATGAGACTCTCCTGCTTCATTATTCAAGTAGTTGATTGGACTTCATTATTGAGGTCTTTATTTAAATAAAGAACAGTATTAAAAGGAGTGATACAAAACAGGTACCTAGTGAAAGGATATCAGCTTATATTTCTTCATAGTGGGAACACAGTAAAAGCTTTAAAGGTTGATTACTGCCCATCCATTTGTCCAGATGATTAGTGTTTCTAAAAATGAGGAAAGCTGCCAGTCAGTCCATCAGCTGGCCCCTTTGGTTCATGAAACAGGCAGACAGACAAATTGGTAACTGCTGATGACATCACCAGATGTCTTAATTAAGACCACTTAAAGATCAAGCCCACTGTAATATTTTTATCACATTAACTTACTTAGCACACACTAGATTTACGTGCTTTTACTCACAAGCTCCTGTTTGTAATGCTGGAATCCATGAAATATTAATCCTTCTGCCCTGGTGGCCAGAGAGTGATAACTGAGTAGCAGTGCAAAGGTCCAGCAACCCTGCCTCTAGCAGAGGCAGTGCTGTGGTCCCACTCACACTCTAGAGCTTTCAAGTAGGTGTCAGATGAGGTGGTTGTTGTTGTTAGGTGCCATTGAGTTGAATCTGACTCAGAGCAACCCCATGTACAATAGAATGAAACACTCCTCAACACTGTGCCATGGCTATCATTGTGTATGCCCTGAGTGAGGAAATTTTTCATTGGATTTGCTACCTAAGAGGAACAGAGGAAAAAATAGATCCAGAAGAGCTTTTGATTATTAAGAGAAAGGTTTCTATATCAATTCAGGGACATTAGGAAAGCCCTATCCCTACAGCTAAAAAGTCAGAGGACATTCACATTGAAGACCAATGTGTAGACGATCACAGCCCCTAATCCAATTGTTCTCACAATTGGCTGCATTGTGGAATAACTTCTTGTTGTTGTTGTTGTTGTTAGGTGTTGTTGAGTTGGGTCTAATTTACAGCATCCCTATGTCCAACTGAACAAAACACTCCCTGAGTGTTTTGGAGTGTTGTGCCTGGAATGGCACAATGTCAGTGCTTCTCTGTTATTCATAGGGTTTTTAATGGCTGATTGTTTCAGGATTGCTTTGGGAGTGGGCTGCCACATCCTTCTCCCATTTTTACAGTTCTGGGGATTGAACCCAGGACCTCAGAGTGCAGAGAAGCACTCTACCAAATGAACTAAACCCAAGATGAAATGTTAAAAAGCCAATGGCTGGCTTTTGCCCAGAACAATTTTGGTTTTATTGGTCTGAAATAGGGCCTAGACGTCAGACTTTTGTAAAGCTACTCAAGTGATCCCAATGGGTAGTGAAGCCTTAGTTGCACCTCCTTAAACTTTCCCTATTGTTATATATACACTTGTGTCAATTTCAATTGAGAAGTTACACAAATAATTATATTTAAGTTGCCTATAACTAAGTATATCTAAATAATATATCTCTAAATAATAGATGCCTGCAGCTGTAGCCCTGTGGCATCCGATCCCGTCAGATCTCCGAAGCTAAGCAGGGTTGGGCCTGGTTAGTACCTGGATGGGAGACCACCTGGGAACACCAGAAGCTGTAGGCTTGGGAGAAGGACCTGGCAACCCCCTCCCAAAAATCAATCTGCCATTGAAAACCCTATGAACAGCAGAGAAGCACTGACAGTAGTGTTTCCCCTGTTGTACAGAGGGTCGCTATGAGCTGGACACCTACTCGACAACACCTAACAACCTAAATAATAGATAAAATAGTCCTTAATTGGAATATCTGAACTTTGAGCACCATAGGCGGAAACACTGATAATCCTTTTTACTATTTTAGGTTAGCCTAATACCAAAACCAACAGACCCACAGGGATGAAAATGGACCAACACAGCTTGAAGTACTACTGGAAATTACTGTAGAAAGCACACTGGATTTTTTTTTAAAGTTGGCAGCAGTGCCTCAGTTCTTGGTCTTGTTGATAAAATAACTTAAAAACAAACTCAGAAAGGGATTTTGTGGATAGTTTATTTCAAGTTAGAGAAGGGGAGAGTGCCCTGAGTGCCAGGGCAAGTAGTCTTGAGATATGGGCCAGTGTTAGGAGAATGGAGATGGAAAGACAAAGGGAGAGAAAAAGTTATGTTTTCTGAAATAGAAGTCAGAAAGCAGGAAGGTCCAGCAGTGAAGATCCACATACAGCAACATTTATAATTTTGAGTTATGGGTCAAGAAATGTGCAGGTGCAGGAATGATGTTGCAGGTGTCTTTGAGCATCTGCCAACAACTGTGGACATCTGCAGACATCTACAGACAACTGAACTGAAGAGTGGGACTTTGGGAGTTTTTAAGTCCATAGCTCATTAAACAGACAGATATTCTTTCTCTCTTGATTTTCTCTTTAGGTATTCCTTATTTATTTCACATTTTTGCTTAACCTCTTAATGCTTAAATTATTTCTTCTTGGACTATTACTAAACTTTTTTAAACATGCAGTATTTTTTACCTATCTTAGAATCCTTGTGAATAGAAAAATCAAATTTCATCTTAGTTTTTAAAAAATATTTTATATACCAGGGGGGTCACCCATGGTGGAAGGTTTCATCTGAACTTCCAGATTAAGACAGACTAGGGAGAAGGACATGGCATCTCATTCCCCAAACAATGAGCCATTGAAAGCCCTATGAATAGCAGAAAAATATTGTCAGATATAGTGCCAGAAAATGAGCTCCAAGGGTAGAAGGCATTCAAGAAATGACTGGGAGACTGTTACCTCCTCAATGTAGAGTTGACATTAATGATGGCAATGGAGTAAAACCTCTGAGACCTCCATTTTCTGACGTGGTATGACTAAAAATGAGAAGGAACAACTGTAAACATCCATTAATAATTGGAATGTGGAATGTATGTAGTATGAATGTAGGAAAATTAGAAATTGTCAAAAGTGAAATGGAGCACATAAACACTGACATTCTAGGCATCAGTGAGCTAAAATGGACTGGCATGGGCCATTTTGAATCAGATAATCATATGGCTTACTATGCAGGGAATGACAGATTAAAGAGAAATGGAGTTTCATTATCATCAAAAAAAGACATCTCAAAATCTTTCCTGAAGTACAATGCTGTCAGTGATAGAATAATATCCATATGCCTACAAAGAAGGCCAGTTATTATTACTATTATTAAAATTTACACACCCACCACTAGGGCCACAAATGAGGAAAGAGAATATTTTTACCAGCTTCTGAAGACTCTAATTGATGAAACATGCAATCAAGATGTACTGATAATTACTGATGACTGGAATGCAAAAGTTGGAAACAAAGAAGGTTCAGTAGTAGGAATGTACAGCTTTGGTAACAGAAATGATGCTGGAGATTGCATGATAGAATTTTGTCAGGCCAATGACCTTTTCATTGCAAATGCATCTTTTCACCAACATTAATGGTGACTGTACACATAGAATTCACCAGATGAAACATGCAGGAACAAAATTGGCTACATTTATGGAAAGAGACAAAGGAAAACCTCAATATCAAAAGTCAGAAGACCCAGTGCTGATTGTGGATTAGACCATCAAGAGCTCATGTGCAGATTCAAACTGGAACTGAAGAAAATTAGAACAAGTGTATGAGAGCCAAGGTGTGACCTTGCATATATTCCACTTGAGTTCATTTGATGCATTAGACACTAATGATCAAAGACCAGATGAGTTGTGGCATGACATCAAAGATATCATTTATTAGGAAAGCAAAAAATTATTAAAAGGACAAGAAAAAAAGAAAAGACCAAATTACACATCAAAAGAGACTCTGAAACTTGCCCTTGAACACTAAGCACCTAAAGGAAATGAAAGGACTGACCAAACTGAAGAACTAAACAGAAGATGTCAAAGGACAGCTCAAGAAGAAAACATCAAATATAATGAAACATGCAAAGAGCTGGAGATAGAAAACCAAAAGGAAAGAACATGCTCTGTTTTTGTCAAGCTTAGAGAATAGAAGAAAATAATTTAAGTCTCGAGCGGCAATAGTGAAGGATTCTACAGGGAGAATATTAAACCACACAGGAAACGTCAAAAGAAGATGGAAGGAGTACCCAGTCATTATAACAAAAGGAGTTGAAGGATGATCAACCATTTCAAGAGGTTACATATGATCAGGAACTAATGGTACTGAAGGAAGACATGGAAGATGCCTTGAAGGCATTTGTGAAACACAAGTCTTCAGGAATTGATGGAATACCAAATAAGATGTTTCAACAAACAGATACAACACTGGAGGTACTCAGTTGTTTATGTCAAAAGATTTGGAAAACAGCTACCTGGTCAACTGATTGTGCCTATTCCCAAGAAAGAGGATCCAGCCAAATATGGAAATTATCATATGATATCATTAATATCTCATGCAAATAAAATTTTGCTAAAGATCATTCAAAAGTGACTGCAGCAACATAGAGACAGGGAACTGCCAGAAATTCAAGTCAGATTAAGAAAAGAGTATGGAACAAGGGACATGATTACTGATGTTAGATGGATATAGGCCCAAAGCAGAGAATACCAAAAAAAAGTCTATCTATATTTTATTGACTTTTCAAATGTATTTGACTGTGTGGATCATAACAGATTATGGATAACATTGTGAAAAATGGGAATACCAGAGCACTTAATTGTACTCATGAGGAATCTGTACATGGACCAGGAGACAGTCATTTGAACAGAACAAGGAAGCACTGCCCGGTTTAAAGTTGGGAAAGGTGTGCATCAGGAATATATGCTTTCATCATATCTCTTCAATCTCTGCTGAGCAAATAATCTGAGAAGCTGGACTTTATGAAAAAGAATGTGGCATCATGATTTGAGGACTCACTAACAGCCTGCATTATACATATAATACAATTCTGCTTGCTAAAACTGAAGAGGATTTGAAACATTTACTGAGGAAGATCAAAAAACATAGCCTTCAGTATGGATTGCCTGTCAACATCAAGAAAACAAAAATCCTTACAACTATGTCAGTATGCGACTTCATGACAAATGGAGAAAAGATTGAGGTTGTCCAAGATTTTGCCTTACTTGGTTCTATAATCAATACCCATGGAAGCAGCAGTCAAGAAATCAAAAGATGCATTCATTGCATTGGAAAATGCTTTGCAAAAAACCTCTTTAAAGTGTTGAAAGTAAAGATGTCACATTGAAGACGAAGGTGCACCTGGCTCATGCCATGGTATTTTCAGTCACATCATATGGTTGTAAAAGCTGGACCGTGAATAAAGGAGACAGGAGAAGAATTGGTGCTTTTGAATTATGGTGCTGGATGTGAATATTGAATATACTGTGACCTTCCAAGAGAACCAACAGATCTGTCCTAGAAGAAATGCAACAAGAATGCTCTTTGGAAGCAAGGATGGCTACACTACATCTTACATATTTTGGCCATGTTGTCAGGAGGAACCAATCCTTGGAGAAGGACAACATGTTTGAAAGAGTGGTGAGTCAATGAATAAAAGGAAAACCATCCATTAGATGGATTGTCACAGTGGCTTTAACAATGGGCTTAAACATAAAAAAGATTTTGTGCCTGACACAGTGTCCACAAGTGTTTTCTTCTGTTGTATATAGGGTCAGTATGAGTTGGACCCAACTTAAGGGCACCTGACACAACAACATGGGTTCTACATCCTGGGATTTTTCTGCCCTGTCCACACTCTAATCCTGCTCTCTGTGGCCACACTAGTGATAACAGAGTAGTAGTCCAAAGGTCCAGCCACCTTGCCTCTAAGAGAGGCCTGGCTGTGGTCTCACTGATCCCCTAATGCTTTTCAGTGGGGTCAGACCTGGTGGAATACCCTGGTTATCTATTTCAACTCACCTCTTTCTACTACCCTATCCTGCTTGCCTCAGTGCGTTCTCCACAAACATTCCCTTAAAATCACTTGCACAAGAATCCCTGTTTCAGGTATTGCTTTTATTAAATCCCACCTATAAGCCCACTTTAGTATGTCTTCCTCTGAGTTCCCAGGAACATAGGGATTAGAATGGTGTCCTTTTATACACAGCATCTTGTAGGCCACAGCATTCCTCGGTACATCTTTAACATAACCTTCTCCACTAATGGCTTTGGACCCTACTACCTCAGACACAATGTTCTTTAGCACAATAGGCCTTTATTGTGGCCATTTTCCCCAAGGTGTAGATATTCTGACCTTAAACAACAAACATCATTGCTTTTATTGCTCAAGATTGCTTTGGGTATTTGGGATATTTTGTGCTTCCAAATACATTTTAGGATTGTTTTCTTCTTGTTCTGTAATAATGTCATTGAAATTATGATGGGAAATGTATAGAGTCTGTAGATTATTTTCAGTAATATGGCCACTTTCAGAATAATAAATCTGCCCTTCCATGAACATGGGATGTGTTTTCACCTTATAATGTCTGTTTTAGTACATCAGTGTTTTATAATTTTAAGTATAGGAGGCTTTAACAACTTTGGTTAAGTTTATTCTTGATATTTTATTTTGGCAAACAGGGGCTATTGTAAGGTGGTTATTTTCCTGGTTTCTTTCTCATATGATTTATTGTTAGAGGTATCACAATACCTGATCTCACTTATGTTATAGAAACATAGTAAAAATGACTGTACAACTCTGGCATAAAAACAGACTAGTAGACCAATAGAATAGAATAGACAACCAGAAATAAACTCATCCAGCTCAAACCATCTGATTTGAAAAAGTATCAAATACATTGGAGATAAAATAGTCTTTTAAAAAATGGTTCTGGGAAAACTGAATATCCACACAGAGAGGACTGAAACTTGATTCTCTCCCTTACATCATATATAAAAATCAACTCAAAATGGACCAAAGACCTTAATGTGAGACACAAATATTTGATACTACCAGAAAATAGTCTTTTAAAAAATGGTTCTGGGAAAACTGAATATCCACATGGAGAGGACTGAAACTTGATTCCCTCCCTCACATCATATATAAAAATCAACTCAAAATGGACCAAAGACCTTAATGTAAGACACAAATGTTTGATGCTACCAGAGAAAAGCATAATAGAAAAACATAAAGGTGCAAGCATAGCCGAGACTTTCTGAATAGGACTTCAGTAGCTTAGGAAATAATAACAAAGACTGACAAATGGGATTGTATTAAACTAAAACTTTCTGTAAATAAGGGAGAAAAACACAGAAAAGACAGCCTAAAATATGGGAGAAAATCTTTTCCATCTAATCCTTTGAAATGATCTCAATATCCAGAATATATAAACAACACAAAAATTGAACTCTAAAATAACAAATAATCCACTCAACAAAGGGCAGAGAATGAATACAGCTCTTAAAGGAAATAGTTCAAAGGACCAAGGTGGATGAAAGAATTTTTAACCATCAGAGAAATTCACATCAAAACTACATTGAGATTCCGTCTCACTCCAGTTAGAATTACTACTTCCAAGAAAACAGTACACAACAAATGTGGGCAAGGATATGGAAGGAAAAGGAAATCTAGGCTGTTGGTGGGAACGTAAGTTAGTATGGCCACTTTCGAAATCAATGTGCCTGATCCTCATAAAGTAAGAGTAGAACTACCAGACTATCCAGCTTTACTACTCCTGGGTATATCCTAGAAAGAATCCAAGGCAGTATGTAATAAAAATACCTGCCCCTTATGTTTATGGAGGCATTATTCGCAATTGCCAAGTCATGAAATCAAACTAGGTGTCCAACAATGGATAAATGGAAAAAGAAAATGTGGAGTATGTTCACAATGGCGTATTATTCAGCCATTAAGAAGAACAAAATAATGTTGTTTGCAGGAAAATGGATGGACCTAGAGAAGATAATGTTAAATGAAATAAGCAATGCTCATGAAGACAAATATGTCATGTTTTCTCTGATACGTGGAATCATAAAAATAAAAAAGAAGAAAGGTAGAAAAAAGACATAAGGAAAAGAAAGAAAGAGAAGAGATGAAGAGAAAGAAAGAAGGAAAGAAAAACAAAAGGGAAAGAAAAACAAAAGGACATGAAAGAAGGGGGAATAGAATAGAAATAAGTGGAAGGGAAGATAAATGTAGGTAATAAGAGGGGTAAATGCAATAAAAATACAGTATATACATGTATGCAAAAGTCATAATGAAATACACTATTGGGTGAAATTAATATGGCTTGTTAAAGTTAGTGGAAAAATTTTTTAAAAAACATAAAAAATAGAAGAAAATTGTTCTAAATATTGTGTAAAAACTAGAGAGAGGATACAATTCAGAACATTAGGCAGTTGTTTGGACAAGAAGCCTACAATTTAGCCCTATACTATGGCAATGATCAACAGTATATAGAAAATATGTGGACTAGCAACAACAACACTGAGATAAGAGTCAAGGGCATCATAGACTATGTGCTCTATGAGGAAGCTCCACATATAGAGCTTGGAAGAAAAGGTGGGAAATGATCCTAGGAATTATTGTAGAAAAACTGAGAAATAATCCAGGGCAGGTGGAAAGCCAGTACAGAAGGACAGAAAGAGCAGAACACTCCTGGAGGCAGCTGAGCTTCATCCCCCTGAAGACCCTGAATCGCTAGAATAACACATGTCCACTAGAGAGGAAGTGAGCTAGACCAAGGACTCACCAGTTCTCTTTCGCTGGTGGAGCTCTGTGCATAGGGACTTAATTCTCCTTCCCAGAACTTTCTACGAAGAGAGAAAGTTCTCAGGCAGAGAGTTCAATGAGCTCACACTATTGTATTAAAAATAGGTGGGCTGCGGGGACAGAAGGGGCACACCTAAAATCATCCACTAAGGTTGCTTTATTATTTTGAGATGAGACACAAAAATATTGACACATGATGCAACCATAATCAGAAGGAAAAGGAGGAGACATGATGCCTTGATTTGTATGGCTGCAAAGTTCTGATTTAAGATGTAGGAATACCTCCATTTGAGAAAAAAGGACAGAGAAAAGAGCGTTCCGTGGGAGTAACATGATAGTTGAGAGATTTTAGAGAAAATTCAAACTTGTTTTCATTTGGAGAGAGATAGGAAGCTGGCAGGAGAGAGGGTGGTAATTTGGGGGCACAAATCAAACTCAGCTGGAACTGAAGCTTTGTAATTGTCCTCCCATGACTCAAGTCACAGACATCTACATGAGCAGTGTCAGTTGGAGAGGAGAGTAGGTTGGAAGAGGAGAGTCGGTTGGAAGAGGAGAATACAGGTCCAAATGCTCAGCAGCAAGAACTACTAGAGCAGCAGAGGTGGCAGCAGGTGGACACACAGCAGCTGGTCCTGCAGCAGGTGCTGTGGCAGCAGCTGGATTGGCAACAGCTCTGCTCAGAGCAGACAGAGCCACAGCAGGAGCAGACCATGGTGTCCATGGCTGGAAGTTCTGATTGCATGTCCAGGAGGATGGGTTATGAAAGTTGGAAGTGTCCCTGCCCCAAAGCTCCTTTTACATTCTTTTTTAGGGGGGTCTGTCACTACATCTTGCATGCTTTTCTTGTTATTATTTTTGTTAGTAAGTAGGTGATTATCTAATGAGTCAACTTTAATTTTCCTTGGTAAATTATCAAGGTAGATGGAAAACATGATTTCCTCTTCCTCATCTGTTAAGATTGACCTGTCAGCTCTTGCTGAAATACCTCCTAAGTGTCTTTCTTCCTTTAATTTCTTCAAACAGAGTTGCCACCTGACATTCTCTGTCTTGAAACTTCAGTCTCATTTGCTATAGGACACCGTGTCTACCCTTAGATAATCATAATTCTTTTTGATATATAATTTGGTGACCGACATTTAGGCAGCATTTTACTCTGATAGTTTGTATATAATGGGTCAGGTAGGCAGAGAAGTTTTGAATGTTAAAGTCCACTGGCATGAGAACAGAAAGGCCATTAGGATGTATCCCCCTACCTACTGTAAATCATGATCCATTTTCTAGACTTCTTCATCAGAAACACAGAATTGTTTAATTGTGCTAAACTGAGTGGTGAACTGTTGGGTTTTTTTGTTTGTTTGTTTGTTTGTTTTGTGTGTGTGTGTTCTGCCAGAAACCTCAAAAACTCCCTTTTTTCAGGTGTCTTTGGTGAACTGTACTGCCAAGATCATCTGCACTGTAAGTTCAGGTCCCTCAAGTCTTTGCCTGGGCTATTTTCATTCTGCCTTTGGCATCCTGTTCTTCTGGCTTTAAAGGATAAATTGACTCTTGCCCTCTTTTACTGCATTTTACTTGCTGTCCTAGCTTAGACAACCCAGTGTTATTACCTCTTATTATTTACATCCAACCTCCCTGCTCCGCTGAGTTCCTGAGACTTGTAGATACATGACACTTTTCTGCTTTATTATTGAAGTGGTTTATTGGTCTTCACCATCCAGGTTTTCATTTAAGTTCAAAAGAGTATGAAAAAGTGATTGAAAAAAGTATCTAGATGAAAGGGTATCAGCTTGTATTTCTTTAAAGTGGGGATACAACAAAAGCTTTAAGGGTTAAAAATTCCCATTCACTTGTCCAGATGACTGTTTCTAAAATGAGGAAAGCTGCCAGTCCATCACCTGGCCCCTTGTGGGCCAAGAAACAAGTGGACAGAGACCGGTTGGTAACTGCTTGATGACATCATCAAATGTCTTAATTAAGAGCATTTAAAGACCAAGCCCACTACAATATTTTTATCACATTAACTTGTTTAGCACCAACTTGATTTACATGTTTTTACTCAGGCTTGTGTTTGTAAAGCTGGAATTCATGAAACATTTAAACAATGGGAACTATATGCCCTGGGTGGGAAGATTTTTCATTGGATTTGCTACCTAAGAGAACAAAGGAAATAATAAAAGACAAAGGAAAAAGAGTTTTTGATTATTAGGAAAGAGGTTTCTATATAAATTTGGGGACATTAGAAAAGCCCTTTCCCTGCAACTAAAAAAGCAGAGGACAATCTCATTGAAGACCAATGTATGGATAATCACAGCTCCTAATCCAGTTGTTCTCACATTGGCTATGTTATAGAATAACTTGGGGAGCATATTAAAAACTGTCATTGCCTGTCTATTGCCCAGAATCATTTGATTTAATTGATCTGGGGTAGGGCCCAGATGTCAGTTGTTTGTAAAGTACCTCAGGTTATTCTAATGGGCAGTGAAGCCTGAGTCCCAGCTCTTTAAATTGTTCATATTGTAATATATGCACCTGTGTCAATTTTCTATTGAGAACAGAAGTTGCAAAAGTAATTGTATTTCATTTGCATGTATCTAAGTGTATGTAAATAATAGATACAACATAGCGAAATGTGGGGTTTATCTACGTTGGTGGAGTGCTGCTCTGCACTTTCTGAGACCTTGAGTTTGACCCTCATCACCACAAAAATGGGAGAAGAACCTGCTAACCTACACCTGAAAAAAAATCCCGGAGGCTCTCAGCCATTGAAAACCCGATGAGAAGCAGAGAAGCACTAACATAGTCCTGGGCATGGCACAGTGTCAGGGAGTGTTTCGTTCTGTTGTACATAGGGTCACTATGAATCAGACCCGACTCAATGGGACCTAACAACAACAACAACAACAACAACAACAACAACAACAACAACAACATCGCTCTAAATAATAGATCAAATTGTCCTTAATTGGAATCGCTGAACTTTGATCACTGCAGGCTGAAACGCTGATAATCCTCTTTGCTATTTTAGGTCAGTCTAATACCAAAACCAACAGACCCACAGGAATGAAAATGGACCAGTACAGCTTGAAGTAGAGTACCACGTTGGATTTTTTAAACTCAGCAACAATACCTCAGATCTTGGTCTTGTTGATAAAGTAATTTAAAAACAGACCAAGAAAGGAATTTTGAGGAGATTGTTTAGAGTTAGAGAAGGTGATAATGGCCTGAATGCCAAGACAGGCAGGATGGAGATTTAAGTTGGCATGAGGAGAAGGGAGATGGAAAGAGAAAGGAGAAAAGGTTATGCCTTCTAAAACAGAAACCAGAAAGCAGAAGGTCCAGCAGTGAAGCTCCACAAACAGGTATATTTATACATCTGAGTTTGAGGTCAGCAAGTGCGCATGTCTAAGAAGGAGGCTGCAGGTGTCTCTGAGCATCTGCCAACCACTTTGGATGTCTGCAGACATCTGCAGACAACTGCATCAAAGCGTGGGGCATTTGAGTTTTTAAGTCCATATCTCATCATGGGGACAGATATTTCTCCCTTCTTTCAATCTTCTTTTCATGTATGTCAGATTTATTTCATCTTTTTGCTAAAGCTGCACTTTGATTGTCAAACTGGCTTTCTTCTTGATCATAGGAAGGTTCTTGCCTCAATGCAGTTCCCCCTTCTTAGCACAGACATGGAGGCACATGTTGTTCTCATATGTAGTTGTGTTTGTGACCACCCACCAGACCACTTGAAAAAGTGTGACTGGCTACATACTAGGCATTTATAAGAAGGTATTATCTACTAGCAGTCTTGCTATTTGCAATGAGTATTATCTACTAGGGAAGGAATGACCATCAGATGAAGCCATTTATTTCAGAAGATGCTCACATTAATATTCATGTCTTAAAAGGTGTCTGGGAAGCCCAGCGCAGTGGTGCATGCCAATAATCCCAGTGGCTTGGGAGGTGGAGGCAGGAGGATTGCAAGTTCGAGACCAGAGGCAGTCTGTGTAACTTAGCAAGACTGTCTCAAAAAATGTAAAAAAAAAAGGGGGGGGGCTGGGGGTGCAGCTCAGTGGTCCAGCACTTGCAAAGCGTGCAGGTGCGAGGCCCTGGGTTCAACACCCCTGTACCGCAAAAAAAAAAAAAAAAAATGTGTCTGGGAAGCATATGGCTGCAGATGCCCCTTTATTCCCTTTCTTCCTGTCTAGCATATCCTATCATAACCAAATGGAGTGATCTGAATAAGTGAAATTGGTGGACGGGTTGGTTGCTACTGTTATTAGGGACACATGAGGAACAGGTCCACAGAAGTGAGTACAGTTATGGACTATGAGTCTGGGAGGCCAGTGGCCAGCAGGTCCTTCCCCAGCCTCTACAATTTCCTCCCTTCTTGCTGCCTACAGTTACCTCAGTTTGCCTGTGTTTCCCCATATACAAGAATTTATACAAGACACAGAAATTACAGTAGAGAATACAGACTAGGCTTATTAAAGATAATACACTTACAAGACATGAAGGCAAGCAGAGGTAAAGAGCTACTGCTTCTTCGAGCTAAGGTCAGCTATGATCTTTATAGTGGAGTTTCAGCCTTTGAGGGAAGAAATGTTTTACACCTGAGGTCTGTGGCCAGAATGGGTTAATAGATTCCTAATGTCTTCAAAGAAACTGA
The DNA here is from genome assembly GCA_007922755.1 of Pedetes capensis. Taxonomy (NCBI): domain Eukaryota; kingdom Metazoa; phylum Chordata; class Mammalia; order Rodentia; family Pedetidae; genus Pedetes; species Pedetes capensis. Next base: position 2,551 of record VMDO01016263.1, on the reverse strand, counting down.
GCTCAAAGGCAGGCATTTTAAAAGGTTAGGAATCCTGGAAATTGTTGGTTTTGATAAAGAAGTAGAATCCATTAAACAATGCCTTTTTCAATTGCTCGGGATGGTATATGTCTCACCCTTCTCACTTGAATGCGGAGTGATTTTAATTCTCTCCTTCCTTCTAGCTAATGTGCTGTATTAAGGGTATTATCTATCAGGAAAACACTGACTATCACATCAAAGCGTTTGTCTCAGAGGAGGCTTACATTGATATTCATATTGCAGGTGACTGGGAAGCATGTGACTGGACTAGGAGGTGGATAGCTGCAGATGCCTTTATTCCTTTTCTTCCTGCCTAGCACCTCCTATCAATACTAACCCAGATATTTTTTATCCTAACAGAACCTCAACTTGAAGCTAATGTGAGTATACAATACAGGTTGCTCAAACTCTTCAACTGCCCCATTCTCCAGATAATTAGTCCTCAGCTATGGGTTCCACTTCCTGTGGAGTTGTCTGCCCCATGTAAACACCCTTATCCTGCTCTGGGTGGACACAATTACTGATAACTGGGTAGCAGTGCAAAGGCCCAGCCACTTTGCCTCTAGGAGAGGCCAGGCAGTAGTCTCACTCACCCTCTAGGACTTTCCAGTGAGGTCAGATGAGATCATATTCCCTATTTTGGCTTACCTGTTTCTACTACCGTATCCAGCTTTCCTTTGTAGTACAGGTTTCCCTCAGAACATTTCCCTATAAATCACTTGCAGAAGAATTCCTGTTTCAGATTCTACCTTTAGTGACTGCAATCTACCCCAGACAATTTGTGTACAACAGGACAAAACATTTCCTGACATTGTGGCATGTCTGGCACTATTGTCAGTGCTTCTCTGCTATTCATAGGGTTTTCAATGGCAGATTGTTTCAGGGCTGGATTGCTAGGTCCATTTCCCTAGCCTAAAGCACCTGCCATTCCCAGGCAGTTCCTTATCCAAGAACTAACCAGGACAACCCTGCCTTGCTTCTGAGATCAGGTGGATCGGATGCTAGGATGCTATGGCTGCAGGTTCCAGACAATTGCTGTTGTTGTTGTTGTTGTTAGGTACCATCGAGTTGAGTCTGACTCATAGCGACCCTATGTACAGCAGATCGAAACACTTGCTGATTCTGTGCCAGGCAAATGCTCTTATTTATGTTTAAGCTCATTGTTGCAGACACTGTGTCAATCCATCTGGTGGAGGGATTTCCTCTTTTGTGTTGACCTGCCACTCTCCCAAACATGATGTCCTTCTCCAGGGATTGATCTCTCCTGACTACATGTCCAAAATATGGAAGACGCAGTCTGGCCATTCTTGCTTCCAAGGAACACTCTGGTTGCACTTCTTTTAGGACAGATTTGTTGGTTCTTTTGGCAGTCCATGGTATATTCAATAGACGTCTCCAGCACCACAAGTCAAAAGCATCAATTCTTTTTCTGTCTCTCTTGTTCAATGCCCAGCTTTCACAACCATATGATGCCACTGAAAATACCATGGCATGAGTCAGACGCACCTTCGTCTTCAATGTGACATCTTTGCTTTACAATACTCTAAAGAGATCTTTTGCCACAGCTTTTCCTAGAGCAATGCATCTTTTGATTTCTTGACTGCTGCTTCCACAGGTATTGATTATAGAGCCAAGCAAAGCAAAATCTTGGACAACCTCAATCTTTGCTCCATTTATTGTGAAGTTCCATGCTGACCCAGTGGTAAGGATTTTTGTTTTGTTGATGTTTAGTCTTAACCCGTATTGAAGGCTATGATCTTTGATCTTCATCAGTAAGTATTTTAAATCCTCTTCACTTTCAGCAAGCAGAGTTGTGTCATCTGCATAACGCAGGCTGTTAGTGAGTCTTCCTCCAATCTTGATGCTGTGTTCTTCCTCATAAAGTCCAACTTCTCAGATGATTTGCTCAGCATATAAATTGAAGAGATAGGGTGAAAGTGTACAGCCCTGGCGCACACCTTTCTCAACTTTAAACCACTCAGTGTTTCCTTGTTCTATTTGAACAACTGCTTCCTGGTTCATGTACAGATTTCTCATGAGCACAATTAGGTATTCTGGTATTCCCATTTTCCGAAGTGTTATCCATATTTTATTATGATCCACACAATCAAATGCCTTTGCATAGTCAATAAAACATAGATAGACATTTTTCTGATATTCTCTGCTTTCAGCTAATATCCACCTGACATTAACAATGATGTCCCTGGTTCCCTGCCCTCTTCTGAATCCCACTTGATTTTCTGGTAATTCCTTGTCTATGTACTGCTGCAGTCGCTTCTGAATGATCTTTAGTAGAATTTTGCTTGCATACGATATTAATGACATTGTCCAATAGTTTGCACATTCAGTTGGATCCCCTTTTTTGGGAATAGGCACAAATATGGATCTCTTCCAGTCAGTTGGCCAAGTAGCTGTTTTCCAAATCTGTTGGCATAAACATGTTAACACCTCCAGTGCTGCATCTGTTTGTTGAAACATCTCTATTGGTATCCCATCAATTCCTGGAGCCTTGTGTTTTGCCAGTTCTTTC
>VMDO01016262.1:0-48301 GCA_007922755.1 Pedetes capensis | reverse complement strand
CTCTACATAGTGAGTTTCAGGACAGCTGGGGCTACATAGACCCTGACTGCAAAATAAATTAATAAGTAAATAAAGAAGCAAATAAGGAATAAAATAAATAGTAAAGAGCTCCAAATAAAAAGATTCTAAAAAAGGTAAAAGCCTGCTGGGTGTGGTGGCGCAGGCCTTAATCCTAGTGACTTGGGAGGCAGAGGCAGGAAGACCATTGACTGGAGGCCAGAGGTAGCCTGCGTAACTTAACAAGACCCTGTCTCAAGATAAAAAATGGCCAGGCGCAGTGGTGCATGCCTGTAATCCCAGCAGCTCGGGAGGATCGCAATTTCGAGACCAGAGGCAATCTGAATAATTTAGCGAGACCCTGTCTCAAAAAGGTAAAAAAATGGGATGGGGGTGCAGCTCAGTGGTCCAGCACCTCAGAGCATGCAGGCGCTCGGCCCTGGGTTCAACCCCCAGTACCAAAAAAAAAAAAAAAAGATAAAAAATGAAAAACAGGCTGAGGGTGCAGCCCAGTGGCAGCATGTTTGCAAAAAATCCTGAGGGAAACTCTGAGACTCTGAGTTCAGCCTCCTAGTACCACCAAAAAACAAACAACAACAACAAAAAGGAACAGCATAGAGTATTTCAAAGGTCTGTTGAGAGAGGTGAGTGAGGAGATGATATCGGGTGAGCTGTGCTTAGAGATATGCCATTGAATTTTTGGGAGTAAGACAGATCTTTTGTTATCCACAGTTTGGGCTCTTCTTGGAAGCAATTGCAATCAGATCCATGGGAAAGACATCAACAAGTGCTGTTAGACGTCCCTTTCTTTCCTCTCCTCCCCCTCCTCTTTTTGTTTGTTTGTTTATTATTTATTTTGAGACAGTCCTGCTCTGTTGCTCAGGCTGGTCTGGAACACTTTGTAATATAGGCTGGCCTCAAGCTCACGCATGATCCTGCTCCCTCAGCCTCCTGAGTGCTGGGATTCCGGGCATGTATCACCATGTCTGACTTAGACACAGCTTTTGTTGTCGTTGTTAGGTGCCGTCGAGTCGGTATCCGACTCATAGCGACCCTTCTAGGGTTTTCAATGGCTGACTGTTTCGGGATTGCCTTGGGAGTGGATTGCCAGGCCCTTCTCCCATTTTTGTGGTGCTGGGAATCGAACTCGTGACCTCAGAGACTGCAGCGCAGCGCTCTACCAACTGAGCTAAATCCCAGCCCAGACACAGCTTTAGGATAAAGCTAAATGGCTCTGTAGTTAAATTGGGTTTCTCCTAAAACTTAGTAATTGGTAAGGAACTAGATACTAACCGTTACCTATAGAGCAGGCTGAGGTTTAGTTCAGTTGGTAGAGGGCTTGCTCTGCAAGTTCTGAAGCCCTGGGTTTGATCCCCAGCACCACAAAAATGGAAGAAGGACCTGGCAGCCCACTCCTCAAAAAAAAAAAAAAAATCCAGAAATAATCAGCCATCAAAATCCCCATGAATAGCAGAGAAGCACTGACAATGTTGGGTATTGTTTTGTTCTGTTGTGCATACACTCGATATGAGTTGGACCTGACTCAACAGCACCAAACCACAACCTATAGAGCAGAGAAGATCAAACTTAAGGGTGGACTCCAGGCACCAAGACTTGAAGGCCAAAGCTAAATAGGTTAAAGAGCCAGGTTCCTGAAGATCATGAGGTTCTTCCAAAAAGGGCATCCCTGCAACTCCCCTGAGTCACTCAACTGACTTTCCAATCAGAAGAATCACGAACACCCTAGAGACAGGGAGCAAAAAGGCGCCTCTCCAGACACTGTGCCATGCTCAGCACTTTATCAGTGTTTCTCTGCTATTCGTAGGGTTTTCAATGGCTGGTTGTTTCAGGAGTAGGCTGCCAGGTCCTTCTTCCATTTTTACAGTGCTGGAGAGCAAACCCAGGGCCTCAGAGAGTACAGAGTGGCACTCTACCAACTGAGCTAAACCCCAGTCCCCTAGGATGGGAGACCACCTGGGAATACTGGGTGCTATAGGCTTTGAAACAATCATCCATTGAAAACCCTATGAATAGCAGAGAAACACTGACATAGTGCCAGGCATGGCACAATGTTGAGTAGTGTTTCTTTCTGTTGTACATAGGGTTGCTATGAGTAGGACCTGACTCAATAGCACCTAATAACAGCAACAATATAAGAGCCAGTTGGAGCACGCCTGTAGTCCCAGCAGAGGTAGGAAGATTGCTGTGAGTTTGTGGCCAACCTGGACTACAACCTGGGCTACATAACAAGACCCTATCTCAAAAAAAAAAAAAAAAAAAAAAAAGAAAAGAGAAGAGAAAAAGAAAGAAAGAAAGAAAAGAAAAGAAAAGAAAAGAGAAGAAAAAGGAAGGAAGAAAGAGAAAGGAAGAGAAAAAAATAAAATAAAGGCAAACAACCTTTTTATTTCTGCTTTCTTCAGTTTTTGTCTATAAACCAACCCCTCCCACTCAGCTCATATGAACAGTTCTTCTATTTTATGGGATGGAGTATTGTCCAACTCTAGAATTGCAAATAAAGCCAATTAAGATTTTAGCTAAATTTGTTGTTTTATTTTTATTTTTTATACATGCGCGTGTTAGTTTAACAGTATTGGGCAGTTGAGCCAGTGCCTTGCTCATGCTAGGCAAGTTCTCTACCACTAAGCGGCCCCTTCCCAGTCTCTTTTATCTTTTATTTTGAGACAGGGTCCCTAAATTATGTAGGCTGCCTCTGGCCTTGAACTCATGATCCTTCTGCTTCTGCCTTCTGAGTCACTGGGATTACAGGTATGTGTCATGGTGCCTTGCATAATTCTGACACATTTAGTTTTTTCTTTTACAAATTAAAAAAAAAAGGAGATAGATTCACACTGCATAATTTTCCTCATTCCAAAATGTACAATACAAATTGGGCACAGCTGCACATACCTGTAATCCCAACACTTGGGAGGCAGAGGCAAGAAGCTCTTGAGTTCAAGGCCAGCCTTGGCTACATAGCGAGTTTGAGACGAGCCTGGGACATATATGAGACTGTCTCAAAAAAAAAAAAAAAGTGTACAATCCAGTAGTTTTTCATACAGTCAAAAGATTATGCAATCACCACCATTATTAAATCTGAGAATTCCCTTGTTCCCATCCCACCAGAAAGAAACCCCGCATGCATTAGCAGTCACTCTTCATTCTCCTAAACCCTGTCAGCCACTAGGCTACTTTGTATTTCAATGACTTTGCCTATTCTGGACATTTCATATAAATCTACAACAGGTGGTCTTTTGAGGCCAGTGTCTTCCATTAGTATTAAACACTTGCTATTTTTATTGTTATAGTAGTTATTCCTACTTCTTAGGACTCATCAAAAGAATCAAATGACATCATAAATAAGGAAACTATGTAAAGGAGGAATTACTATTGAAATGTAAGGATTGATTAATCCATTGGGATTCTCTCTCTCTCTCTCTCTCTCTCTCTCTCTCTCTCTCTCTCTCTTTCTCTCTCTCTGACTCTCTGTCTCTCTTCCTTTCTTTTTTCCTTCAGTACTTCAGTGGGGTTGAACCCAGGGCCTTAATCATGCTAGCCAAGTGCTCTACCACCGATCTATACCCTCTGCCCCCTTTTAAAAATCTTTTAATTTGAGACAGGGTCTCCCTAAATTGTGCAGGCTGTCTCTGGCCTCAAACTTGTAATCTTCCTGCTTCAGCTTCCTGAGTTGCTGGGATCACAGATATGTGCCACTGTGCCTGCCTATATTCACCTTATTTATTTATTCATTTATTGGTACTGAGCTGTTGAACCCAGATCCTTGCACATACTTAGCAAGTGCTCTACCACTGGGCTGCACCCCAGCCCATTTTTTATTTTATTTTATTAACTTACTTTTCATTTTTAATTTTCATTTTTTGCAGTACTGGGCAATTGAACCCATGGCTTCATGCAAGCTTTGTAAGCGCTCTACCACTGAAGTAGCCAAATCTCCCAGCCTATCTTTTCTTTTTGTTTTTTCCTTTTTCTTGGTCTCACTAAATTACACAGATTGCATCTGACTTTGAACCAGCGATCCTCCTGCCTCCACCTCCTGAGTCGCTGGGATTATAGGTGTGTACCACGGTGCCTGGCTCCATTTTTTATTTTTTATTTTGAGTCAGGATCTTACTAAATTACACAGGCTACATTTGGCCTCAAACTCTCAATCCTCTTGCCTCCACCTCCCAAGTCATTGGGATTAGAGGTATATACCACCTCGCCCGGGAATTGTTGTTAAATTATTATCTGTAATTAGGGCAGGACCATTTTCCCATTTTCAATGGGAAAATCCCCAAATGAGTCATCTTACATAAGAGTAAAATTAAGACTCACAACTCAGAGGGAACATCTGCTTCTAAAAGATTTGTTGGTGGATTCTGCATGTGTCTTTGAGATGGGTGGAAGGCCACTGTGGATAGCTTGGTCCTACAGGAGAAGGCTGACAGCCTTCTTCCAGGATCCTCCAGTGCTCTGCCTCCACATTCCACATCCAGGCACAGCACATGACTCAAAGGTTTGGGGAACCGGCTACTTGGAATAGAGAGTGGCAGGTCTCATGATGAGAAGATTAACCTAGCACGTAAAAGCTTGTGTGAGGCCTTGGGTTCCACCCCTCAGGTACCACAAAGGAAAAAAAATTAACACTTAAAATCCTCAGGAGCGTTTGCTCAGATTCTGAATGAAAAACCCTTGTTACTCGTTGAAATTTGTATTGTGTTCCAGGAAGTTTCTGGAATACTTGAGGTCTCAAAAGGGTCTTTCATAGTTTCCTGTTTGGTTCAACCTTCTCAAGAGTCACCAATAACTTGGCTTTGATTGTAGTGTTACTTCTGTGTGGCACTGTTGAGTGGTCTCGAGGTCTGCACAGGGTCTTCCAGCTTGGTCAAGTGGGGTCAGAAGCAAACACAATTTAGGAAGGATTGTTGATTTGCCTTATTTATTTATTTATTTATTTATTTATTTGCCCATGTTAGGCAATATTTTATTTTTTTATTTTGAGACAGAGTCTCACTAAATTGCACAGCTGTCTCTTGCCCCAAACTTTTGATTCTCCTGCCTCTGCCTCCTGAGTTGCTGGGATTATAGACACCACCACACACAGCTACTCTGGACAAGTTTTTAATTTCTTTACCTTGATTGTTTCATCTGTAACATGGGGATAATCACAACAACTGCTTTGCAGGTAGCTGGTGCCTATTAAATAGTAAACACTGTATGCTTTTTGCTTCTCTATATACATGTATCTGTATGCATGTATAAAGAATAATATTCAAATGTCTAAGTCCTTACACACTAATCCTAATATTAAGCTATTCTTTATATATACATATATATATACACACACATACATATATATGTATGTGTGTGTGTATGTTGCTGGGAATCGAACCTAGGGCCTTATGCATATTAGGCAAATGCTTTACCTCTAAGCTACACACCCGCCCTAGGTAGCTCTTAAAGAAATAAAATATTAAGCAGGTATGGTGGCTCACACCTGTAATTCTAGCACTCAGTAGGCTGAGGCCAGCCTGGAATACATAATGAGAGCCTGTCTCAACAAAACAAAAATAAAAAACCCAGAAAGAGCTAAAATATTACAGAAACAATAACACCCACTGTTAGCATCCTTCCTCTAATCTCTTTTTCTTTCCTGAGATAACCATTATTTTGAATTTATTATCATTAATCTATTACCTATTATTTTTGAGTTCATATATATTATTCCATAAAAATGATACACCATTGTTTCACATGTTTTTTAACCTTAATAAAATGTTCAGCCAGAGCTGGACACGGTGGCACACACTTGTAATCCCAGTGACTTGGGAGGTGGAGGCAGAAGGATCGGGGATTCAAGGCCAGAGGCAGCCTGAGCAATTTAGTGAGATCCTGTTTCAACATAAAAAACAAAAATTGAGCTGGGGGTGTAGTCCAGTGGTAGAGCACTTGCAAAGTACGTGTGAGGTTCTGTGTTTAACCCCCAAGTACGGCAAAAAAAAAAAAAAAAAAAAAAAAAAATTCACCCTGCATGGGTGTGTTGGCACACATCTATAATCCTAGTGGTTGGGAGGCTGAGGTAGGAGGATTGAAGTGAGCTCGAGGCCAGCCTGGGCTACATATTGAGTTCCAGGCCAGTCTGGGCTAACAGTGAGATGCTGTTTCAAAAACAAACAAACTAACAAACAGAAAATGTTCAGTTGGGTACAGCCAGACATTACTTTAATCCCAGCACTTGGGAGGCTGAGGCAGGAGGATTGCAAGTTTGAGTCCAGTTTTGGCTACATGATGAGAACTTCTCTAAAAACAAAAGTAAATACAAAAAAACAAAAAAGTTTTTCAATGTGTATAAAGTTTCAGTAATGCTAGATGAGTAAATTCTATAGATCTGTATAACACAGTACCAATAGTTACCAGTGCGGTATGTTGTTGTTAGGTGCCATCGAGTTGGATACCGACTCATAGCAACACTGCATACACCAGGCAAAACACTATTGTCAGTGTTTCTCTGCTGTTCATACGGTTTTCAATGGCAGATTGATTTTGGGGAGTGGGTTGCTGGGTCCTTCTCCCACCAATGTGGTACAGTGTACTTCAAAATTTATTAGAAAGGCAAGTTTCATTTTAAATGTTTTTAAGACAAAAATAAACAAACAAAAACTCCCCAGAGAAATGAATGAAAGTTTTGAAAGTATTGGATATATCTATTACTTTGAATGTGTATTAATATCATAAGTATTTGCATACGCCCAAACTCATCAAATTATACATATTGAATAGGAATTTTTGTATATCAATTATATTTCAATAAAACTGCTAAAAACTGGTACTGAGCTCAGCATGGTGGCAGACACCTGTAATCTTAGCTAGCCAGGAGACTGAAATTGTAGGATTGCAGGTTGGAGGATGGCCTGGGCAACTTAGCAAGACCTTGACCCAAAAAAATGAAATAAAAGCCGGGCGTGGTGGCGCACACCTGTAATCCCAGCAGCTGGGGAGATGGAGGCAGGAGAATCACAAATTCGAGACCAGAGGCAGTCTGTGTAACTTAGCAAGACCCTGTCTCAAAAAGTAAAATAAAAATTGGCTAGAGGCAGCAGCTCAGTGGTCCAGCACTTGCAAAAGCATGCAGGTGCAAGGCCCTAGGTTCAACCCCCAGTACCGCAAAAAAAAAAAAAAAAAAAGGTGGGGGGGTGCATTTCTGTGGTAGAGTGCTTGCCCAGCATATGTGAGTCCCTGGGTTTGATCCTTGGCAAACACCCTCCATCTAAAACGGTATCATGGTATGTGGACCCTTCTGTTCTACTCTCTTATTTACTCATTTATTTTTTTGTCTCGCTATGTAACCCAGGTTGGCCTTGAACTGGAGATCTTCCTGCCTCAGCCTTTTGCATGTTGGGACTATAGATGTGTACCACTGCACACAGCTTTGCCTCACTCTTCATTCAACTTCATGATACTGAGATTTACCAGTTTTTCCCCAGTACTGGAGGTCTGAACTCAGGGCCTCGCAAATACTTTGCAAGTGCTCTACCACTGAACTGCAGTGCTAGCTCAATAAAAAAGGGGCACCCCTAGCCCCTTTTTTATTTTTTGTCTTGAGACAAGACCTTGCTAACTTACACAGGCTGCCTATGGTCCTAAACCTGCGATCCTCCTGTCTCTGCCTCCCAAGTGGCTGGGATTACCAGTGTGCGCCCCTGTGCCCAGCAAGATTTACTTATGTTGCTATGTGTGCCTAATTCAGTCATTGTAGTTGTTGTAGGTGTTTCATTTGTGACTCTCTCACAATTTACCTATTCATGACTATATCATATTTATCCTGTTGGAAACTTAGATTGCTTCTACATTTTTGCTCTCATAAGTATTGTTGCAATGAACATTTTTGTATGTTTCTTGATCATATACGGAAGACTTTTCTAGAACATATGCCTAGAGATGAAATTGATGTAGGGAAAAATACCTCTTCAACATTCCTACATATTGCTAGACCATGGCTGTGTCACGTGGTTGTCCTGATTTTCACTTTCCTAGTAGATTCTGAGCACTCCACTGCCTTTACACTTGCAGCTATACTCACTAACCTTGTTGGATTCTTCATCTATGAAAGAGAAATCAACATCATTGGCTATGCTTTCTAAAGGTCTTCTATGAACACATGGGGCTAGGGTTTAGCTCAGTTGGCAGTCAGATGCCTTTGCGTAATCAATAAAATATAGATAGACATCTTTCTAGTACCCTCTGCTTTGGGCCAATATCCATCTGACATTGGCAATGATGTCCCTGGTTGCATGCCCTCTTCTTAATCCAGATTGATTTTCTGGCAGTTCCCTGTCAATATACTGCTACAGTGGCTTTTGAATGATCTTTAGCAAAATTGTACTTGTATGTGATATTAATGATATGGTTCTATAATTTCCACATTTGGTTGGATCCTCTTTCTTGGGAACAGACACAGATATGGATCTCTTCCAGTTGACCAGGTAGCTGTTTTCCAATCTCTTGGCATAAAAAAGTGAGCACCTTCAGTGCTGCATCTATTTGTTAAAACATCTCAGTTGATATTCCATTAATTCCTAGAGCCTTGTGTTTTGCCAATTCATTCAAGGCAGCTTCCACTTCGTCCTTCAATACCATTGATTCCTGATCATATGCAACTTCTTGGAATGGTTGATCATCCACCAATTCTTTTTGGTATTCCTTCTGTGTGTTCCTTCCATCTTCTTTTGATATTTCCTGAGTTGTTTAGTATTTTCCCTGTAGAATCTTTCACTATTGCCACTGGAGGTTTGAATTTTTTTTTCAATTCTTTAAGCTTGAGAAAAACAGAGTATGCTCTTCCCTTTTGGTTTTCTATCTCCAACTCTTTGCACATGTTATTATAATATTTGATTTTGTCTTCTTGAGCTGCCCTTTGAAATTTTCTGTTTAATATTATCCAAAATCGCATAATCACATTAGACACTATATTGTTATTGTTAACCTTCTAGTTGTTTATTCCTTAGTACCTTTTTTAGGTTTTGGCTCTGTTTTGTTTGAAGGCAGGTTTTGTATTATAGGAGAGGAAAGTTTTTTTCTTTTGCCCTGTTAATTCTTTGACTGGGGCCTGTGCATAAAACAAAAAAACAAAAAAACAAAACAAAACAAAAAAAGAGTAACAGGGAAAAAAGCATTCAAATTTTACTCAATATTAATATTTTTGAGGTAACACAAGGGGCTTAATAAAAAAGATATAAAAAACCCAAAAAAGTAGTTGGAGTTTAGGGCTTACATACCATTTTAACAAAAGGTGATAAATTTGTGGAGGCATAACAAAGCAAAGGAAAAAGAACTTGGGTTTGTAGGGGTGGCGAATTATAGGAAGATAAATATAAGGGGGGAAATGGAACATAATAGTTGTTTTAGTACGGTTTTTGTATTAGTCAGGTGTCATTGCTGTAGCAGAAAAAACAACCAAAACAAGATTGTGGAGGAAAAGGTTTTTTGGGAGCTCATAGTTAGAGGATCTGTCCATAATGGTGGCAAGGCATGGTGGGAGGGCAGGCATCTGGGCAGGCAGCTGGTCTGTGGCAGAGGACCTCATAGCACTGCAGGGCAGGAGAAAGAAAGCTTCCCAAAACCATGGGTACAGGTAAAAAATCTCCAAAGCCCCCTTCCCAGTGACTCCCTCTTTCAGAGCTATATGCTACTTCCCAAAGTATCCACAGCCTCCACAAACAGCACCACCAGCTAGGTACTGAACGTTTAAGCACATGACATTGGAGGACATTTTATATTCAAACCATGACAGTTTGTTTTTGCAGACTCATCTTGATGTCAGCTCCTGGTTTCCAGTGATGATTTATCTCTGGTGATAAGAATAATCTCTCCTAGATACCTTATTTACTTATTTACTTATTTACTTATTTGCTTATTTTTTTGCAGTACTGTGGGTTGAGCCCAGGGCCTTGCGCTTGCATGCTTTGCAAGTGCTGTACCACTGAGCTGCATACTTCAGCCCATTTTCTGAGTTTTTGAGACAGTGTCTTGATAAATTATGCAGACCACCTCTGGTGTCAAACTTGCAATCCTCTTGCCTCTGCCTCCTGAGTCGCTGGGATTACAGACATGTGCCACCACACCTGGCCCAGGTACCTTTCTTACAGGAAATTTACACTTTGTTTTCAGGCAGAGAGGTGGAAGACAGAGAGTTCATTTTGTATATGTTGTTTCAGTTGTCTTTAGCTCAAAATGATCAATATGCCAAAGAGCATATCATGAGGTAGCATGTTCTGTCCCCTTCAGTAGCCATCCTAAAAATAAAGCCTGAAGTAATGACAACAGCATTGATGAGAATTTACCTATCATGCAACACTTCTAAATGCCAGACATTTTATCTAAGTGTTGTACATATATTAACACTTGTCTTATTTTTTTAAATTGAGAGATAATTCACATACTGTAAAAATTACCCTTTTAATGTGTCACCTCAACTGGCTCTTTTTTTGTTTTGCTTTATGGGATTTTATTTGTTTGTTTGAGATAGGGTCTTGCTTTGTAGGCCAGGCTGTACTGGAACTCACTATGTAGACCAGGCTGGCCTTGAATTTATGTCAATCCTCCTACCTCAGCCTCCCAAATGCTGGGATTATAGGTATGCAGTGCCACACCTTTTTTTTTTTTTTCCTCTTTTGAGACAGGTTCTCACTAAATTACACAGGCTTCTTCTGGCCTCAAATTCCTGATCCTCCAGCCTCAGCCTCCCTAGTCCTTGGGATTACAGGCATGCACCATGACATCTGGCTAAAATAAACATCCTTGTATCTTAACTTACTCATTAAATTATTTCTTTAGATACATGACTAAGGAATGAAAAATCTGGATCAAAGTTAAGCATTTAGAAGTTTTTGTTTATTTACTTATTTATGTATTTAATTTTTGTGATGGGGTCTCATTATGCAGCCGAGTCTGTCCTTGACCTCAAGATCCTCCTGCATTAGCCTCCATAGTGCTAGAATTACAGGCATATGCTACCACACAAGGCTTAGGAGGGTTTTGATACATATTGCTGCCAGTCTTAGAAATGTATGCATTTACAGTCTCAACTATCCAGAGGTTTTTTTTTTCCTCTACCAATTTCTTTCTTTTGTGAGACAGATGCAATTCAAACATACCATTCAAAACAGAGTTTAATTTGTTAATCTTTAATCGAGTTGAACTATTGAGCAAATCATCAACAATTAACTGTGTTTGCTAAAATAATGATCTTCAAACTTTAATATTTATATAAATCACCCGGTGATTCATGGTCTTTATCCCAGACACACTCACTTCAGCTCTAGAGGACTAGATCACAGGTACGGGCATTAAAAAAAAAAGTCCCTTCTCTGTAGCTCAGTGATAGAGTGGTTGCAAAGTATGTGTGAGGCTCTGTATTCATCCCTCCAGTACAGCAAAACAAACAAACAAACAAATAAAAAACAAACAGTCCCCTCTCCCCAGCTGACTCTTGATGTAGGTAATTTAGGAAATTACATACTGGAAAACATGGGCTTAAGCATTCACACAGGGAAACTGGGCACAGTGGTGTGCACCTTACTCCCAGCACTGGGAGGTTGAGGCAGACAGCTCAAGTTCGAAACCAGCCTGGGCTACATAATGAGACTCTATCTCAAAAGAAAAAAAAAAAGGAATATACACTCATTCTCTTTTGGGCATTTGATCTCATTTCCTGGGTTTTTTTGTCTCTGTCTCTCTTGCAGTCTTTCGTGGAGGAATCAGTCATTTTGCTTCTGAAGATTGCCATTATTGTTGGTTGCCATTACCGTTATAAATAGTTGATTTGCAGTGATTCTTCCTGAGGGCTTTCGGTTTTGTTTTGCCCTCTTTTCCAAGCAAGCACCTCTGATGTTCCTACCCAACTGAGCACTTGAAAGTCACATCATTTCCCTTTTTCTGTAGAACCTGAGACAGCCTGCTAAGTGTCCCAAAGATTCCACAGTGTGACATGGGAGGAACCTGAGGGAATCCCTCTGGGCCTCCCGGGTGGGCATAGACCTCTGGGTCATTATCACTTGTTACCCCTTGGAAATTCAAACTAGCTTTTCACGCATTTACTTGGCCAACATGGCTTCCCTTTGCCCAGCTTCAGGAGATAGTTTTAATTTTCTCCTTGAAAGTCTCTTTTTGATACAAAGGTTCCATTCTCATGGAACCCTCCAGGTTTCCCAAGTGTGGAGCTGTGGCAATGGCTTCAGACACTGCCCCTGGAAAGGGAGGCCTGTGCTGGAGAAGCCAGTGTTAGTGGGAGGGCTGCGTCCCTGACACCTTGCTCCTCCTCACTTGCCTGCACCCTGCTGTTGAGGATCCAGCTCCTGTGGCCACCCAGAATATCACCACCCACAAGTGCCTATGATTGACCCATGTCTCACCTTCTGAGGTTCAAGCCAATGTAGGCCATTTATTCACCTGATAAATCCTGCTAGCTGGCAAGGAGCAAGTGAAAGGTTTTTATCCTTCTTTAATCTTTTAAACAAGAAATATTGAGGATGCTACCAAAAATGCATACATATTTTAAAATGTTATCTATGTATCAACTTTTCGAAGTTGAATTGAATTGCATTAGCGATGTGTAGTATGACATTCTGGATTACGTTTCTACCATCGCATCAGAACAAGCATACCACACGTTCTTAAAACAGAAAAATGGAAAGTTGTTGACCCAAGATATGTATACACTTTTTGGGCATGCTCTGTATAGTCAGTCATAACAGCCATGTATTATTTATGCCAAGCGTTTACCTCAACACATGCAGCACACTGACATGGTAGTAAAACCAAAGGGTCAGTTATAAAAAACAAACTATGTCACTTTGTTGAGATAGAAGTTACATACAATAAAATCCACCAGCCGGGCGTGGTGGCACATGCCTGTAATCCCAGCGGCTCGGGAGGCGGAGGCGGGAGGATCGCAAGTTCGAGACCAGAGGCAGTCTGTGTAATTTAGCGAGACCCTGTCTCAAAAAGTAAAAAAAAAAATGGGCTGAGGTGCAGCTCAGTGGTCCAGCACTTGCAGAGCATGCAGGCACGAGGCCCTGGGTTCAACCCCCAGTACCCCCCCCAAAAAAAAATAAATAAAATAAAATCCACCCATTTCAAGTGTACAATTTAAATAATTTCAACACGTTTTGATTCATGTAACCATCACGACTAAGATATAGAACAACTATCAATCCAACCCAAAAAATGCCCTCATGCCCTTTCCCAGTCAATCCTCTCCCCCAACTGCAAGCTCCCTTATAACCCTAGGCACCCCTGATCACTTTCCCTCACTGTAACTTAGTTTTGTCTATTCCTCAACTTCATACAAGTAGGATTATCAACAGTGCATATTTCTTCATATCTGGCTTCTTTTTCTCAACATAATGTTTCTGAAATTAATCCATGTTGTGTGTACCAATAGTTTGTTCCTTTTCTTTTGGCTTGGGTTTTTATTTTGCTTTGTTTGAGACAAAATCTTACTATGTAGCCCCCGCTTGCATCGAACAAGATCTTCCTGCCTCAGCTTTCCGTGGGCTGGGCTTGCAGATGTGTGCCACACCACCAAGCTTTAAGAGTACCGCTTTGAGTCGGAAGTCTGGAGCTTAGCCAAGTGTGCTGGTGCACACCAGTAATCCCAGCACTCAGGAAGCAGGAAGCAGGAGCAGGAAGATCATGAGTTCCAGGTGAGCCTGGGCTACCTATTAAGACCCTGTCTCAAAACAAACAAGGCCTTGAAAATTCTCAAAGGAACCCAATGAAAGGAAATAATGATGGCTCTGTAAGAACACAGTCAGGAAAACAAGATAAATCCTTGCAACTAAAAGAAATGTGGCAGAAGCAGGGTGCCATGGTGCATGGCTGTAACTCCAGCAACTCCAGAAACCAAGGAGGGAAGATCGCAAGTTCAAGTCCAGACGGAGCGTGCATATCTCAGAGAGATGCTGTCTCAAGATAAAAGAGTAAACAATGGGCTAGAGGTGCAGCTCAGTAGCAGAGCACTTGCAAAGCATTAGTGAGGCCCTGAGTTCAAATTCCCAGTACCAAAATAAATAAATAAATAAATAAATAATAAAAATGAGAGTCTAGGAGTGCAGCTCAGTGGCAGAAAACTTGCCTAGTGTGTACACAGGCAAGTGTGTACACTTGCCTAGTGTGAACCTTGAGATTAAACCTTCAAATCTTTGCTTTCTCAATATGTGTCTCTTTGAACACAGTATTTAAGTCCTTTCTCTTTATTTCTTTGTCTGAAAATAGGGATTTCATAATATTGATTTCATTTTGTTGTAAGGATTAAGTGAATCCAGATACTTAGGGTGAGCAATATCTGATAAACTGGAGGATTCCATTAAATACTTGCTCCCCTTCTCTTTTCCTTTCTCACCTCTACCTGAGATGCAGACAGCAGGATGGTATACATACTGGGACACAGTTGGTAGTAAGAGTAAAAAGAATAATTACAATAAAACAGAGACACCACGTGTTGTTTTTGTTTTTTGTTTTTTTGTTTTTTGTTTTTTGTTTTTTTTTTCATGAGGGAGAGGTAAGGAGTTAGTGTTTACTTGGAAGATTTTTGGCTCTGGTAAACTAAGCGGGCCCAGAAGAGAAGGGGGGAAGAAAGAATGGACTACTTCTGGATGTATCTGGGCCAAAGGGTATGAGATAAAGCCAGTCCCATTCACCACAGTAAGAAAAAAGAGACCCAGGGCATCAGATACTCTGTCCAGAAGAACAGACAGTACAAAGAGGCCAGTGCCTCCCATTTGTATATATATTGAGTAAGGTAATAAGGATGAAGAACTAGAAAACAATTCCAAGGGTGAGGGTTCTGGTCCCTTCCCATCATGCTCTGGGTGGATGCTGAAAGTGGAGGGATGCCCTTCAATCTCATCCTTTCATTTCTCAGGGAAAACAAGCCCTCCAGGGCACCTGCGATTGTATTTCCTTTTGGTGGAGTCAGCTGTAGATATGTTTCTTGTAGTCAGAACAGAAAAATTAGAAGCTTCAAAGAGAAGCTGGTGTCTTATATCTGTTCAACCCTCCTCAATGATTTCACCTTAACATCGTCCTCAAACCCTGTGGAGTCATCCAGGGTCAGAGTCAGGCCTCCTGGTAGGGACTTGAGGGCATCCCAGCCCACCCTCATCTTTTCCTTCTTTCCAGTCTGTGGCCTCCTTGTCTACTGCTCACTTGGCACTTGAACATGGATAGGCTGCCTTGTGCTGTTGGCTGCCATTATGTAGTTATTAATGGAAAGGTATGTCCTTGTTTCTCCCAAAGCCATATAATACTTCAATGCTTTACATTTACGAGCTTTTATGCCCACCTCACCTAAACCTACAATCCCAGGAAATAAACACAGATGGAAATTTTGGGTTTTGGTTATATTGATGCAATACCAATTGCATTGTATGTTGCTTCCACTTCTATAATCTTTTTGCAGCATATCCTATGACGAGATAAGAAAACTGAGGTCTTGAGGGAAATGACATAATTGGTCAGTCACACGGTATGAGGGTGAGGGCTCTCTTTTTGGGCCACAGTTCCCAACTTAGCTTGCTCATAGCAAGTCAGCAGACATTTACCTGCTCAACTGAACAACCCACCTGGTTGTTAACTGCTTCCTTGGCTTTGGAGCTTAAAGGTTTCTTCCTTGTCAGGAGGAATGTGAAGAACTGAAATGAATTCCTGTTTGACAAGCTGTCAGTCCAGCCAATTTTCTTTTCTTCAAAACGAAGTGATTTTTTATGTTTTAATATACGATCATTAAAAAGAGCAGATTGAAAATATGAAAATAACACAGGCACGGTGGCACGTGCCTGTAATCCAGCAACTTTCATGCTTTGCAAGTGCTGGACCACTGAGCTGCACCCCCAGCCCATATTTTTTTTTAACTTTTTGAGACAGGGTCTCAATAAATTATGCAGACTGCCTCTGGTCTCACACTTGCAATCCTTGTGCCTCTGCCTCCCGAGTCACTGGAATTACAAGCGTGAGCCACTGCACCCAGCCCTCTTCCTGTATTTCTAACACTCACTTTCATCAAATAGCCCAGGTCCATCCACAAACTCATTGAATTGCAATTCCAAATTCCTGAGAGCAGGGAGGAAAGACTATAAATCCTAGGCCAAGTGCCTCTCTTCGGTCCAATCAACAGGTGCTGGGTTACGTAGGGCAATTATGACTTCTGGGGGCCACCTGACAGAGTTGGTAATAGTCTGTAGAGAAAGAACGTCTGTGATTTGGATGTACACTCAGAATGTTTCTACTATAGGCCACGATTACCCTAATGTCTATTTCCCTGCAACTGTACCACCCTGGCATCTGATCCTGTCAGATCTCAGAAGCTAAGCAGGCTGGGCCTGGTCAGTACTTGGATGGGAGACCACCTGGCACACCAGGTGCTGTAGGCTTGGGAAGAGACTTGGCAGGCCACTCCCCCAAAATAATCAGCCATTGAAAACTCTTATGAGTAGCAGAGAAACACTGATAACAGCACGGGGCACAGCACAGTGTTGGGAGTGTTTCGTTCTGTTGTACATATGGTTGCTATGAGTCAGACCCAACTCCAAAGCACCTAACAACAATAATGATGTCTATTTGGACTCTGTTATGTTCCCTAAGTCAGTTATACAGTGGCATAATCTTAGTACTAGCTGGGCTTGGCAATTTAGACTGTGCTATTGAGATGAATGGCTTTTCTCTTAGGTTTTCAACTTCTGAATAAGAGAGTAGATTACCTCTAAGAACCCTGAGACAGACCTAGTCTGGGAATGTGGTTTTCCTTTAAATTTCTTGCACAAGATCGCCAGCCCGAGAAATTAAAAGAGAAACTGGCTGGTCTTTGGCATAGCCCAGGAAGTGGCAGCTTGAGGCATAGCGCCTGACATTATTCTGAGGCAGTCCCTACCAGTCTTTTTAGAATACTGCTGTCAGCTTTCCTTCCTGGGGGTGGTGCTCACCAATTTGTCTTTCTGCCTTTCAACCTGTTGTTCTCCAAGCCCTCTTCCCAACAAAACAAAACATAACAAAATCTTCACCAAAGCTGCCAAACCACTAGGACATAAACACAGGTGTTTTTAATAACCCCCCAGACTCAGGTGGAAATCCCTATCCCTGGAGGTCTCCCAACTGGGCAAGGCCTCATTTCCTCCTTTTCATATCCCATCCCTACACTGGAAGCATTTAATTGCACAGAGTGGCTCTTCCCGCATATCTAATACATTAACTGTCTTGTTCAGGGTTGTCTGCTCAGTGGCTAGGGGAGTGGTATGGTCCGAAAATTTGTGGGCCCCCCTCTGCACCTAAAATTCATATGTCAAAATCTAACACTCACGTGACGATGTTAGGAGGTGCGGCCTGGAGGTGACCAGGTCAGGAGGGGAGAGCTCTAGGGAATGAGATTAATGCCCTTATAAACAGAAGCCACACAAGAAAATGCTGTTTAGCGCCAGTGTGGTGGCGCACGCGGCTCAGGAGGTGGAGGTGGGAGGATCACAAGTTCCAGACCAGAGGCAGTCTGCCTAACTTGGCGAGACCCTGTCTCAAAAAGGAAAAAAATGGGCTGGGGGCACAGCTCAGTGGTCCAGCACTTGCAAAGCATGCAGGCGCGAGGCCCTGGGTTCAAACCCCAGTACTGCAAAAAAAAAAAAAAAAAAGAAAAGAAAAGAAAAGAAAAAAGAAAAAAGAAAATGCTGTTTATGAGAAAGTGGGCCCTCTCTGAACACCAAATCTGCCAGGACCTTTATCTTGGACTTTCCAGCTTCTAGAACTGTGGAAATAATTTCTCCCTGCTCCCCCTTTTCTTTTTCAGTACTGGAGGCTTCAACCCAGGGCCTCCCATGTATTAGGCAAGCACTCTAACACTAAGGTGCACTTTCAGCCCCTTTTTGATTTTGAGACAGAATTTTGCTAAGTTTCTTCTTTCTCTCTCTCTCTCTCTCTCTCTCTCTCTCTCTTTCTTTCTTGGCAGTACTGAGGAGTTGAACCTAGGGCCTCACGTATGCTTTTGCAAGTGCCCTACCTCTGAGCTGCACCCCCAGCCCATTATATATATATATTTTTTTGCAGTACTGGGGGGTTGAACCCAGGGCCTTGTGCTTGCATACTCTGCAAGTGCTGGACCACTGAGCTGCACCCTCAGCCCAGTTTTTCACTTTTTGAGACAGGGTCTTGCTAAGTTACGCAGACTGCCTCTGGTCTCGAACTCATGATCCTCCTGCCTCCGCCTCCTGAGCCGCTGGGAATACAGGTGTGCGCAACTGCGCCTGGCTATACATTTTTTTTGACACAGGGTCTCAATAAGTTACACTGGCTGCCTCTGGCCTCAAACTATGCTCTTGCCTCAGCCTCCTGAGTCACTGTAATTACAGGTGAGTGCCACAGTGCCTGGCTAATTACTGCTGTTTGTTAAGCTGCTCACTTTATGACATTTTATTGTAGCAGTCCAAACTAAGACAGGGAGGGACGTTTCCTCATTGTGCATGACAATCCCAAGGGATTTTTTGGTTTTGTTTTGTTTTGAGACAGGGCCTCACTGTGTAACGTAGGCTGGCCTGGAGCTCACTATGTAGATCAGGCTGGCTTCAAACTCTTGTTGATCCTTCTGCCTCAGCCTTCCAAGTGCTGGGCTTATAGGTATGCGCCACCATACCTGGCTCTGTCCTTAGTGTGGCAGATGTTTCTGGTCCTCAGAATATCAACTGCCACTTCCAACCTCACAAGAACAAACACTTTCCCCAGAGGTCTCAGAATTTACTCAAGTAATTACACCCCTTTGAGGTAACTCCCACCACAGACTGAAGTTCTGCCCCATTTGGGTCTCCGATTTTCAAGGACTTTGTGTTACATAGACAATGCAGGTGTAGATAATGTAGGTGTGAGTTAAGATCTTAGTGCAGCATGGGACTGGCCAAGGATTTTCAGTTTCCCTGAATCAGCATTCTAATGGAGTCACAAGGTTCCAATGACATCATCTTTTAGATCCTTGGTCAACACAACTTTAATCCATGGATATTGCAAGTTAGAACATTTCCTAGGAAGTGCGTGGCCTAATATCAAGTTAATTCCTGAGTCAAAATTTTACATTATTTTCTATGTAAGGCCCAAATTGAACTCAGTATATTACAGAGATGTAGCAGGATAGTGGATGGAGTGCCACCTTGGGAGTCTGGAAACCCTTTCCTAGCTTATGATCTTGGGTCAGTCAGTTCCGCCCTCTGTTTCAATATCTTCCTTTGTGAATGGGGAAGTTGGACTAGTCTCATTTCTTTTCAACTGTTTGTATTTTGAGATAAGAGTCTTGCTAAGTATGTAAGGCTGGCCTTGACCATTCTTCTGCCTCAGCCTCCTGAGTGCTGCCATCACAGGTGTATGTCACCTCACCTGGCTCTTTTCTGTTTTCATGCTAAGACTGTGTGTGTGTGTGTGTGTGTGTGTGTGTGTACGCGCGCGCGCGCATGCGCGCGCACTCTGGAAATCAAATACAGGACCTTGAAACTGGTAAGACCTATCCCCTGAACTACATCTCCAACCCATAAGAGTGAAATTTTCATAATTTTTCTGTTTCCAGTCCGTCATCCGTAAGATTGAGCTATGTGCTCCCATCAGACTGGATTTTTCTTAATGTTAAACATTACATTGTGACCGCCCAAAAATTAAGTTGCGGCAATAACTCAAACTCCCACACAGATCTTGGTGGTCCAAGAATGGTTTCTTATGTTTTTAACTATTATACAGTTGGTTTTCTAAGTGTTAGTTTTTTGAGACCAGGTCTCATTAAGCAATCCAGGCTGGCCTGGAATTCACTATGTAGCCCAAATTGGCCTTGAAATCATGATCCTCGGGCCTCAGCCTCCAAAATGATGGGATTACAGGTGTGCACCGCATGCCAACCTGGAAACAATTTCTCACTGCCCTCTCCATACTTGTTGTTGTTAGGTGCTGCCTAGTTGGTGTCGGACTTGTAGCGACCCTACGTACAACATGTGAAAGACTATTGTCAATGCTTCTCTCCTATTCATTGGGTTTTCAACGGCGGGTTGCGTGGTTTTTTTTTTGTTTGTTTAGTTTTGTTTTTTTGGACGAAAGTGGGTTGCCGGGTCCTTCTCCCAAACCTACAGCCTCTGGTATTCCCAGGCGGTCTCCCATCCAAGGACTAACCATGCCCGACCCTGCTCAGCTTCCGAGACCTGACGGGATCCGAGGGCACAGTGGCAACAAATGATGTTCAGAAAACACCTGCTGACGGCAGGGGCAGCCGAGCCGGTCTCCACGTTCTCTCAGTCTCTGATACCGAAATGAGCCCCTGGCCAGAGAGGTCGGCGAACCACGGACAGTGCGCAGTGACCACCTGCCTGTGGATTTCAAAGCCAGAACAAGGCGTGCAGAACTCTGGTGAGTTGGCCTTGTTTTGGGACGGCGGGTCCCGGCGGAGGGACGGGGGGGGTCATCCGTCCCCGGGACCGAGGCCGCCTTCGCCTTCTGGAGGCGCCATCGAGGCTACCGCTGCGTAACAAAACAGAGCCCGCGGCCTGCGGCACCGGCGCGAAGGTGGCCCGAGGCGACTCCCGGCGCGCTCTGGAGGCGGTCCTCGGAGTCCTCACGGCGTGCCGTACACCCGCTCACACCCCGCGGCCTCCGCGCCTGCTCCGACCTCAGCCCCAACACTTTCAAGGCGCTGAGGCCGCACAGTCGGGGACCCTCGGGGGCGGGAGAAGAAGCAGGTCCGGCCAGACCCGCCTGCGCCCCGCCCCCTCGCCCCACACGGCGGTGAGGTCACGCGGGCGACGTCACGGGGCTGTGACGTCACTGAGGGTGGGCTCTCGGGAGAGGAAGGGGTGGGGCCTGGGCGGCGGCGCGTGCGCAGTGAGCGCGGCGCGGGAGGCGGCAGCGGCGGCGGCGCGGCGAGCGGCGGGGGCGGTGGAGGCAGCGGCGCTGGGGGGGGGTGGGGGGGGAGCGGAGCGAGCGGAGCCGGGCGCGGGCCCCATGCGGCCGTGAGCGGCTCGGGCGGCCTCGGAGAGAGCGCGGCGCGGCCAGCAGCGGCCCTCCCGGCCCCGGGCGCGGGCGCGGCGAGCGGGGGAGCGGCGCCGGGCCGCGCCATGGAGGGCATGGACGTGGACCTGGACCCCGAGCTGATGCAGAAGTTCAGCTGCCTGGGCACCACAGACAAGGACGTGCTCATCTCCGAGTTCCAGCGGCTGCTTGGCTTCCAGCTCAACCCGGCCGGCTGCGCCTTCTTCCTGGACATGACCAACTGGTGAGCCGCTGCCCGCGGACGGGAGGCGCGGGGCCGCGGGGGGGCCGGCGGCGGGGCCCGAGGGACTGGGGAGAGGGGGTGACTTGGAATCGAGGCTCACGGGTGGACCTGGGAGTAAAGTGTGTGGTGTCGGGGGAGAGTAAAAAGCACGAGAAATTTGGGTTTGAAGAGTGAGGGGAAACGGTCGGGGTTTGGAGTTGGGGGCTGAGGGTGGCGGTTGGGGGGAGACCCTGGGGGAGCGTTGTTAGGTGCGGTGGACTGACCTGGGGCACCAGAGACCCTTGGGAGCGAGGGGCCGACAACGGCAGATAACTCGTGTGTGTTTCTGTGTCCGTTCAGAGAAAAGGAAAAAGGAATAATGTGGGGAAAACCAGTGAGTGTGGGGAGGAGATGACCGGGGAGGAGCGTGATCTGCCAGGGAAACTACTGAGGGAGTGTTGGGCCTGGGACAGGGCCTGGGAAAAGCCCTAGGAAAAGTGGGGAGAAAGGAGGTGATCCTGGAGGAGGCAGCTTTTGAGGAGCCTGGAGCCCTGAGCAGAAGGTTCAGCTAGGGAACCTTGAGGAAGGTCTGCAGAGTTATGAGGAATGGAGAGGGGCTTATTTGGAAGGAAATAGTTGATAGGCCTTTGGGAAAATGGAGCGCTTAGGCTGGCAACCAAGTATTTTTGGCTTATAGAAGGCTGAATTGGAGCAGAAGACTGTCATAAGTAAAGGAGTGTTTCTTGGCTTTGGAAGCAGGACTTGCTATTTTTGATAAGCAAGACTTCCCCTTGTTCTCTGAGTAGGGGTTGTTGAGTTCACTTAGGGTGAGAGAGGGAGTGGAAATCATTAGATTTCCCTTGAAAGGTTTTCAGGTGAAGCACCTACTCTTTTTGGGGTGGAAAGCGATGAGGGGAGTGCCCTTTGCTCTATGTTGGGCATTCCGTCCCTCCATGTGGAATCTTGTTTCTCTTGGTATCACTTGCACAAACTCCCCTTTATTTCTATGTCCACGGAATGCCTCAAGCAATGCCAGAAAAGAAGCTGTAAGCCTAGTTTTTATCCCACTCCTCTCCTGGCTGGATGATGCTCATCTGTAAATGGGAGCCTTGTAGCTGTGGCTGAACCAAAGGTGGCGTGTAAGCCTGTGTATTATCTTTTATTATTTTTATTATATTTTTGGTGTTTTGAGACAAGATCTTGCTATGTAGCCCAGGCAATCCTCCTGCCTCAGCCTCCTGAGGGCTGGCATTACAGGTGTGTGCCACCATATCTGGCTATTATTTTATCTTTTTTCCTTTTCTTTTTTTTTTTTTTGGCCACACTGAGGGTTTGAACTCAGGGTTTCACACATGTTTTGCAAGTGCTCTACCGCTGAGCCACACCCAGCCCATTTCTACTTTTTATTTTGAGAGAGGGTCTCACTAAGCTAATGCAGGCTACTCTGGCCTCGAACCTGTGACCCTTCTGCCTCTGCCTCCTGAGTCCCTGGGATTACAGGCATGCACCACTGCACCTGGTTTATTATTTTATCTTTAAAGCCAATCGTTATAGCAAAAGTGGAACTGAGTTTTTTAGGTGTTTAGAAAACTCAGGCATTGAATGCAATATATAGTCTTTGGAATTTAGTATTTGTGACTTCTCCTTCTCCCTTTCCCCTCTTTTTTCTTCCTTTTTTATTTTTATTTTTATTTATTTTTTCTTTTTTGAGACAAGGTTTCACTATTTAGCCTAAGCTGAATTGGAGCTCAAGATCCTCCTGCCTCAGCTTCCCAAGTGCTGGCGTTACAGGTCTGTGCCACCACACCTAGCATGTGTGAGTTCTGCTTGTCTCTCTAACATCCAGATAATCTCAGGCAAAGAATGCAGCCTACTATAGTTTTCTGAACACCACCCCATAGTGTTTAATCAGTAACGAGTTTTTGAACACATTGAGAGAGATTACGCTGGTGTAATTTAGAAATAAAGTTATATGTGGACGAGAATTGTTCTTTTGCCTGCTGCTTCCCACCCCTCACTCTTTTCCTCCCTTGCTTACACTAGTTGAGCATAGGAAACTTGGCATATTGTTCCTGCCAGTTTGGTGGGGAGAGTCTTATTTCTCCCTACCCCCTTGTGAACTGGACTATTTATATGCTGCTCTAGTAAGTTTTTAGTGTTTTTAGGGGCAGTGTTTATTATTAGTATAATTATTATGGCTACAAAACTGATATAATGAACTTTACATGCTTGAGGAGTATGTGTTTGATATTATCTTTAGGTGTTGTGGAAAGTGAGAAATGGGCGAAATACTGTGGATAAGAAAAAATAACTTAAAAGTAGAGTTGGGTGATAAAAATTTGGTTTGCGCTTTTAAATTTAAAAAACTATTAAGCTCAAAGACATGGAATAGCATGTATACTTGAAGACATTTCTTCAAGTATATAAAACAAGACACTGCTGGGTGTGGTGGCCCTATATAAAACAAGACACTGCTGGGTGTGGTGGCAACACCTGTAATCGCAGGACTTGGGAAGCTAAGGCATGAAGATCATAAGTTCAAGGCCAGCCTGCACAATGAAACCCTGTCTGAAAAAACCAAAAACCAAACCAAAACAAGAAAACAACAAGGTACCTTTCTGAGAAATAGGAGTGAGCCATTTAAAAGTGTGTTTTTTGTTTTGTTTTTGTTGTTTTTGCTGTTCTGGGGATCACACACAGGAACCTAGAACGTGTTACACTGAAATAAACCCCGGCTCCTATATTCTAGTTTCAAAGCAGTTGGATCAGTATCCTTTCAGGAATCTAGGCAATTAAATGATAATTCAAGTTTAAATCACATTATTTTATTTTTTGACTGTAGAAGCATATTTTCTTTGATTACAAAGTGAAAACTCATTTGTGAATTGAAAGCAGGAAGCCTTGTCCTTCCCTTCTCTTCCATTTCCTTCCCTTCCCTTCCCTCCATTCCTTCCTTTCTTCGTTCCTTCCTTTTCTTCTTGACATCAGCTCTCACCATGTAGCCAGCTCCCCAGGTGCTGGGACTACAGGTGTATGCCACCACTCCCGACTTTTCTATGAGAGCTAGTTAGCTCCATAATCCCATACTGCACTTTGATTCTGATGTTGACTTGTCTAAATTCACCCTGTCAGATTTTTTTGAAAAACAACACCCTTCATAATTAATAAAATCTAGTTAAATTTGCACAGACATGCACCCATGCGTATTTGTTCAAAATGTGTGTGTGTTTAAAGTAAATATCCAGAGTCTAGAATTGTGTTGTTTATAGTGTCATTTAATGTCTAACTTTGGCTTCTGTTGAGAAAGGTTGGAAAAACTCTTTCAACTTGTTGTAATGGTTAACCTATTGAATTAGAGATTAATCATCCTGTGATTTCATAAATGTTTGCTTTGGGTTATGATAAATAACCACCGTTCAACTGTCTGGTGACTTAAAAAGAATATGGCAAATTAAAAATCATCTTGTTTTATTTTTTGGTGGTACTGGGAGGCTGAACTCAGAGCCTCATGCATACTTTGTAAGTGCTCCACCACTGGGCTGCACACTCAGCCTGTTTTTTAATCTTATCTTGAGATAGGGTCTTGTTAAGTTGCAGGTCCTCAAACCTGCGATCCTCCTACTTCTGCCTCCTGAGTCACTGGGATTACAGCTGGATTACAGCCACCGTTCCTGGCTGAAAAATCATTATTTTAAGATGAAAACCCTGAGCCGGTCTTGGTGGCACCTACCTGGAAGGTGGAGGCAGGAGAATGGCAAGTTTGAGGCCAGAGGTAGCCTGCATAACTTAGAGGGACTTGTCTCAAAATTTAAAAAAAATTTTAAAATGGCCTGGAGATGCATCTCAGTGGTAGAGTACTTTGAAAGTATGCCAGGCCTTGGGTTTGACCCTCAAGTACTAGGGGGAAAACAAAACAAAACAAAACCAACAATCCTGAGTCTTCTAAAATGAAGCCCAGGTTAGAAAGATTGTGCCTTTGTTTTGTTCTCATTATTGAAAAACCGACTAAATGATATGTTTGGGCTTTATAAATTACCTGCCCTGTTAATACAATTTTTTTTTTCTTTTGAGACAGGTCTTGCTCTGTAACTCTGGCTCTGTGATCAGCTCAAGAACCCCAGCCTCAGCCGTGTGCCATGATGCACACCTACTGTCTTGGCACTGCAGGCAGGGGCAAGAGGAGCACAAGTTTCAGGCCAGAGGTTGCCTTTGTAACTTAGTGAGACCTTGTACCTTGTCTTGAGTTAAAGAAGGGGTTGAGGTATAGCTAAGTGGTAGAGTGCTTGCAAAGTATAAGCAAGGCCCTGGATCCAGTTCCTAGGTACCACAAAAAAGAAAAGAAAGATCTCCTGCCTCAGCTTTCCAAGTATTAGGACTACACGTGTGCTCAACCAATCCTGGCCAGAAAATCCACAAGAAACAAACGAACAAAAGTTTAGTTTTGCTTTTTTGGTTTTTTTTAAAACTAAGATTATTAAAATTGTGTAAGTATTTCTGTTTGTTAAATTTAGAACCAAGTATTGTTTTTGTTTGAACATTTTTGTAGTGTTTATATCTAAGTTGCCAGCCACAGTGCTGGAGATTGATGGAACTACCTCTAAAAACACCCATCACACTTAATGAAGTCTAGTTAAGTTTGTACAGATAGGCACCTATACATTCTTGTTCAGAATGTGTGTGTGTCTGTGTTTGTGTGTGTGTGTGTGTGTGTGTGTCTTAAACAAAGGTAGTCAATTTTCAATTCCTAAGGGAGTCAAAGGCATGGTATGAGGTCAACCCAATATCCAAAAGCCAAGATATGTAGCATAGTGGTAGAGGTCTTGGCTAGCATGCACAAGACCCTGGGTTCAATCATTAACACCACAAAAGCCAAACTGAAATGATTTATAGATTAGTACAATTTCCTGTGGTAGAATATCTTGTGTAATATTGGGCTGGGAATGAAGAATTTGGAATTCTAGCTCAACATGGCATGGCATGCCTGTAGTCCCCACTATTGGGGACATTGAGGCAGGAGGACCAGAAGTGTGGAATTCGAAAACTGGAAAAATTGCATCTAACCTGTCCAAGATAGCTATCTGTCCTATTCTTTTTATCTTTAAGGGCAGAGATTTTTGTGATACATTATAATAATGTTTAGTTGCTTTTTTAGTTAGAATTATTTCAAAACTAAATCTCTCCTGCTGAAATTTAAGCTTTTTTTCCATCTCTTTATGTCATCCTTGGGCTAGGGTTTAGCTCAGTTTGTAGAGTGCCATGCTACACTCTCTGAGGACCCGAGTTTGATTCCCAGCACCACAAAAAGGGAGAAGGGTATAACAACTCACTCCCAAAGCAGTCCCAAAATAGTCATTGAAAACCCTGTGAGGGAGCCAGGTGCTGCGGCGCACGCCTGTAATCCCAGCGGCTCAGGAGGCGGAGGCAGGAGGATTGCAAGTTCGAGACCAGAGGTAGTCTGCGTAACTTAGTGAGACCCTATCTCAAAAAAGTTAAAAAAAAAGGGCTGGAGTACAACTTAGTGGTCCTGCACTTGCAAAGCATGCAAGCGAGAGGCCCTGGGTTCAACCCCCAGTACTGAAAAAAAAAAAAAAAAAGAAAAAGAGAAAACCCTTATGAGGGTTGCTGTGAGTTGGACGTGACTCTGCGGCACCTAACAACAACTTCATCCTTGGGGATGGAGACTAATAAATACCTTCCTGAAGAGGTCAGAAAGGGTTCATTAATGCAAATCATTAAAAGTTTTCAGTGACCTAGAATTTAAACATGTTCAATTTAAAAGATTTGTGCCCTTTCATGTAGTCTGATTGGTGTATATATATATGCTGCTGTTAGGTGCTGTCACGTCGGGTCTACTTTATAGTGACCCTGTGTACAACAGAATGAAACACTCCCCAACACTGTCCATGCCTGGCACTGTGTCAGTGCTTCTCTGCTATTCATAGGGTTTTCAGTGGCTGATTGTTTTGGGAGTGGGCTGTCAGATCCTTCTCCCATTTTTGCAGTGGTGGGGTTGAACCCAAGCCCTCAAAAGAGCAGCACTCTACCAAGTGAGCTAGACCCCAGCTATACGTGTGTGTGTGTGTGTGTGTGTGCATGTATGTACGTGTGTGCGTATATGTGTGTGTATATATATACACACACACATATGTGTGTGTGTATATATATATATATATATATATGTATACATATTTTTCCTCTCAGGGGAAACCAGCAAGATTCAGAGGAGAGTTTATGTATGATTTTTTTTTTAATGGGAATAAAATGTATCTAATATAAAATTTACCATTTCAACCAATTTCAAGTGTACAATTCAATGTCACATAAGATTTTATGGTCACTTCTGGTCTTCAGAGGCATTTGCCTCTGTTGTTTCTGTGTTCAAATTAAGTTTTTTGGCATTTGTGATGTGACAAATGACACACATTTTTTGAGGACATTAACTTAGGAGATAGCGTTAGACTTATTTCTCAGTATAGCTGTAGATGAATAACCCTTTGCTAACATGCCGAGAACACTGGCTTTTTCTGTCCCTCATATTCATTATGCTGGTGCTGTGCAGTTTTGGTGTTGCAACATCCTAGTTTGCCTCCAGGTATCTTCAGGGAACAGTGTGTATATTTTGGTGTACCATGGATGGAACATCTTTTTTCCAGAAAAGTAACCTGGGGGAAACATTTTTGTGAAGTAATGTCCTACTGGTGTTCTCAACATTATCAGAATCACCCTACCAGAGAAAATAAAAACATAACCACAGAATAATGAAATGGAATAAAATCTAATATGGAAATCAGTTGTACCTCTTAGGTGATCTTACAGTGTCTCCTCTGCCTGTTCTTCAGTCACTCATGTTAAATGAGTTTCTGATCCACTCTGTATTTTAAAGATAAAATTTAACATTAACACGACTCTAAATAAATATATGCAAGGGGCTAAGGGAGTACAGTGGTGGAGTATGTGCTTAGCATGGGTGAGGCCTTGGGTTCAATCTCTAGTACAGAAAAAAAAGTGCCAAACACTAGTTTTACAGAGAGGATATGAAAGTGTTGCATGACAGCAATAGAGTGTGATGCCCTCCGTTGCTTCTTTTTAAGTGATTTTTTTATTAGTAGTTTTTTAAAGTTAACATACAAAACAGTGGGTTTCATTGTGACATTTTCATGCATGCATATCATGTACTTTGCCCAGATTCACTCCCCCAGTACCCTCTGATGTCTCCCCTCTCTCTTCCCGCTGGTCTGTTTCCTCTCCCCAAATAGTACCCCTTTTGCTTTCATTTCGTGCGCGTGTGCGAGTGTAACTGTAGTCCACATAGGGGAGAAAACATGTAATATTTAACTTTTTCAACCTGTCTTATTTCACTTAACATCATTAGTTTTTGTCCATTGCATTTTTAAGAAGGTTGGGAGTTCTTGTTTTGGATATTCTCCTTTTCCACTTCCTTTGGTCTTTTAAGAGGTGCATACAATTTGGGACTCTTGGGATAACATAAATTATACTTTGAGCAGGCAGATTCATTTTAGTTTGTTTGTTTCTTTTCTTTTTTGAGATAGGATTTCCCTCTGTAGCCCAGGCTGGCCTTGAACTTGTGATCCTCCTGCCTTAGCCTTTGTCATTTTCATTTTAAAGGAGCACAGTAAAAAGTACACTGCTGCTGTTTCGCAGAAAGTCTTTTTACTGTGCTGTTACTGCACAGCACAGACTTTCTGCAGAATAGCAGAGTACTTTTTACTGTGCTGTTACTATAGGGCTTGCATTTCCAATCATAGATCAAGTTAGAACTGATCATAGCCAGGGCCAGCATAGGTCATTTCTTTACCACCTCCCATCTACTCCTCCCCCCAAAATTCATCTGCCACGTAACAGCAGAAGCTAACAATCAGGCAATATTTAAACAAATACGTTTTGGATAGATCTGTAGCACATGGTGTAATACAAATACAGCAGAAAGTGCCTATCAGCATTTGCTCTGTAATAGGAAACTCACCTACCTGAAACTGTCAGAGAAAAGCTGCAGGGTAATGAAGAAACATAGGCTGAGTAAAATTTCAGAACAGATAGAAGTGGACTGAATCAAGTAGAACCTGGGATTCACAAAGGTTTTGTGCTGTGGACAAGTTGCTTCCTTAGAAGTTAAGTTTTAAAATGGTTGGGGAGATTAGGATTGATGGAACAGCAACATATTGTAGTTAAAGGAGGTTTGCCTGGTGAAAGTAGGGAGGAGCACGTTGAGCAGGGGCCATCTAGAATATTGCCTTGGCTACACTGTGGATAGTGAAAGGAGGAGTGACAAGATACAGGGTTTTAATTTTTGGTTTGAAATATTGGTGAGTTGTTTTTGAAGATTGAGATGAAATTGATACCCCATAAAACTAACTTTTAGAAGTGAATAATTCAGTTGCATTTAGTGCATCCACAGTGACATTTAATCATTACCCCAGAAGTAAACTGTAGCCCTTAAGCTCTTGCTTCCCATTCCCTTCTCTCAGCCCCAAATCACAACCTGAGTTCTGTCACTATGGATGTACCCATTCTGGATCTCTCTTATAAATAGAATCATATAATATCTGACCTTTTGTGTCTGGCTTCTTTGATTTAGCATACTGTTTTCCGGGTTCAGCCATGTTGTGGGTATATCAGTACTCCTTTCTGTATTGTGACTGAGTAATATTCCACTGTATCTGCTTACCGCAGTTTGTTTATCCCTTCATCTGCGGGTGGACATTTGGGGTGCTTCCATCTTGGCTGTTGTGACAAGTGCTACTTTGACTATGTATGTACATGTGTTTGCTTCAGTAGCTGCTTTTGGTCCTTGGGGTATATAACTTGAAGTAGAATTGCTGGGCTTTAACAGTGATCCTGTGTTTTTGAGGACCTGCCAAACTGTTTTCCACAGTGGCTGGATGATTTTACATTCCTTTCGGCAGTGTATGAGAGTCTGTCCCATTTTTTCCATATCTTTATCGACACTTCTTTTTAGAAATTATAGCTATTCTAATAAATAAGAGCTATTACCTCATTATCATTTTGATTCTCACTCCCCCAATTTCTGTTGATATTGAACATCTTTTTATGTGTTTGTTGGCCATATGTATATTTTCTTTGGGGAAATATCTATTTAAGTCCTTTGCCCTTTTAAAAATTGGGTTGATCTTTTTGTTGTTCAACTATAAGAAGTCCTTATATATTCTGGGTATTCAGATGTATGATTTGCAGTTTTCTCCTCATTCTATATGCCTTTTTACTTCCTTGATTAGGTTCTGTTTTTTACACAAATGTTTTTAATGTTGTTGAGATCCATGTCAGTTTTTTTCATGCTTGTAATTCATGTCATACCTAAGAATTTATTGCCAAATCCAAGGTCATGAAGATTTACTTATGTTTTCTAAGAGTTTTATGGTTGTAGTTCTTATATTTAGGTCTTTGTTCCATTTTGAGTTAATATTTGTATATGAGATGAGGTGGGCACCAGCTTCATTCTTTGAAGATTAATTTTGTTTGTATTTGTGCTCTGGAACTGGCTTTTCACTAATTCTGTATTGTTTATCCTTTCTTGTGTTAAATACAAGTCTCTTTGTGTGCAGGGTTTTCTGGTGGTGGGGGGGATCCTTATAGATGTTCTATTAGTATCCCAAACTAGATGTGTTTAACAGGTCACCGTACCCCATTCCCCTACCTGAATCAGCTTGCCTGCCTGCTTGCTTTCCTTCTTTCCTTCCTCCTCTCCTGTCCTCTCCTCTCCTTTCCTCTCCTTTCTTCTCCTCTCTCCTTTCCTTTCCCTTTTTCCCTCCTCCTTCCTCCTCGCTCTCTTTCTTCTTTTTTTTGTTCTTTTCTTTCTTTCATAATAGGGGTTGAACCCCAGGCTTCATGCTTGCATGCTTTGCAAGTGCTGTACCACTGAGTTGTACCTCCAGCCCACTTTTTTTTTACTTTGTGAGATAGTCTCTCGCTAAACTACGCGAACTACCTCTAGTCTTGAACTTTCAATCCTCCTGCCTCTGCCTCTCGCTCGAGTTGCTGGGATTACAGGCGTGTGCCACCGTACCCGGCTCAGCTTTTCTTTCTCACTTTTCTCTGTTCTGTTAGCTCCAGTGTTCTCCCAGAAACTAGTCTTAAAATGGATTATCTCCAAGGCCCTCCCTTTCCTTGACTCCACCAGTTCATTTCCTCCTGGATTTGGCAGTGCATTTCCTGTCTTATATTTCACCTGCCATCACCTTAGTTTGCAGATAATGTTACCAGTTTAACAGGGTAACATAGGCATAGCCTCCAAATCTTTCTTTTATTTTATTTATTTATTTTTGGGTGGTACTGGTGAGCTGAACACAGGGCTTTGCATGTACTTTGCCAGCGTTCTACCACTGAGCTTCCCTCCCCAAGCCCTTATTTTTTATCTTGGGATAGGGTCTTACTAAATGACACAGGTGCCTCTGGCCTTGAACTCTCAATCCTCTTGTTTCCATCTCCCTTGTGTCTGGGATTACAGGTGTATGCCACCACGCCCAGTTTCCTCAATTGATTTTCTATACCTGGACTTCTTTTCTTCCAGTCCATTTTGTAGACATACTACCCTCAGATCAGTCTTTCTAACCCACAGCTTGTGGCGCTCAGTGTGGAGCTCAGTGGTATAGCATTTGTATATGCAAGGCCCTGGATTCAGTGTCTGGCAACACACACACACACACACACACACACACACACACACACACACACACACACACAATTACAGCTTTGATCTAGGCCATTCTTTTCTTAGAAACCTTGTTGCTTACCAGATAGAGAGCTTTAGCTTGACCTTCAGTCAGTCAATACCCTACAAAGATTATTGTGTGCGTGCGTGCGTGCGTGTGTGTGTGTGTGTGTGTGTGTGTGTGTGTGTGTGTTGCTGGAGATTCAGCCCAGGGCCTTGAACATGCTGGGCAAGTGCTCTACTCTGAGCTATACACCTTTAGCCTAGTTGTTCCCAATTTCCTAGCACTTTTTAGAAGTACTACCTTTCCTGGTATATCTGTGTTGGAGATCCAGCTTCTCCCAGCCTCAGTGAAACTGGACAGCTGCTTATTTCCCACACATACCTTTGCTTTTCCAATATTAATCATTTTTCTTATAAATAGAATTCTCTTCTTTTTTCCTGCATCATGAAACCCTGTTATTTTTCTGGAATTGGCATTCTAATCACTGCTCTTAGTGGTACTCAGTTCTTTGAATGTCACTCTTTTTTTAATTTAGCATTTATCATATACACAAACATACTTTCAGAGGAAAATGGTCCCTGACAGCCTTAGTTTGTGTCTAAGCATCTTATACAATGCCTTATACATTATTGTTATTGTTGTTGTTTTGGGTGCTGTTGAGTTGGGTCCAACTCATAGCGACCCTGTGTGCAACACAAGGAAACATTACCCAACACTGTGCCACACACATGATCTTTTTATGTTTGAGTCCATTTTTGCAGCCACTATGAATCTTCTCATTTTGAGCCATGCCACATCAATGAAAGGAGTCCCAGGGTCTTTATTCCATTCCCATCATTAAGGTTGACTTAACTTTGAGGAGGCAACTCTTTCCCAGTCATTTCTTGAATGCCTTTCAGTCTGGGGAGCTCATTTTTGGGCATGGTATTTGACAGTGCTTCTCTGCTATTGATAGGGTTTTCAGTGGCTAATTGATTCACCACTGGGCTCCTGGGTCCTTCTCCCTAGTCTGTCCTAGTCTGGCAGCTCAGCTGCAACCTGTCCACCGTGGGTGGCCCTGCTGGTATCTGAAATACTAGTGGCATAGCTTTCAGCATCACAGCAACATGCAAGTGTCCATAGCATGACAAGCTGACAGACACGTGGAGGTTATACATTGTAGGTAGTCTGTAAACATCTGTGGAAATAGTGCATGAGGATAGATGGGAAAAAAGGCTTAATTTCTTTTCTTTCTCTTTCTTTTTTTAAGACAAGGTCTCACTATGTAGTCCAGACTGGCCTTAAACTATCCTTCTCCCTCTGCCTCCCAAGTTCTGGGATTACAGGTGGGCACCACCACACCCAGCAAAAAAACTTAATTTTTTTTTAACTCTTGAAGTTTAGCATTGTTGAATAAGTTCTATAAACTGAATGCCTTTTCAGGCTGTTTGTAGATTTAATTTGGACATGAGAAATAAATGTTGCTAATAGTTACATTCATGATGTGGAAGCAAATTAAAATTTAGATAACACCAAGAATATTGTTTCTGGAATCAATTTGGAATCTGTAAAACTTGGGCCCACCTTATCAATCTGCCTTTGTAGACATTTCCTCATGCTGAATATTTTTTGTAATTCTGTTTATGAGGGAATTTATTTAGAAAAATTAGGTAACAGTTATTTCGAGGTGAATGGACAAAAAATATCTTGGAAGCTCTTTAAAGTTTTCTTGGCTCTTTGCCAGTGAGTTTCCATTGCGGAAAACTTTAACAAGTCATAGAAACACTTAAGTTCAAATACTTTGGAAGGCTCTAAACAAGAATTACAAACTAAACTGTCCATAGGGGTCAAATAGGTAACAATTGACGTGTATGTGAGCTGGAAAGCACTTGTCTTTTATAAAGAAGGTGTCTGATACTCCCCTTAAATCAAATGTCGCTACACTGGAATGGAGGCAGTGTTAGATTTTTCCATTTTTTCTCAAGACAAGTCACAAATACAGATTTTTTGAAAAATGTCCTTTTAAATGCTGGCAACTAATTCAAATATTTTTAAAACACTGTGGTCCAAAGAAAGCACATCTGTAGGCATGGTGTAGTCCTTGGGCCACTAATTTGTAACCTCTGCACTAAAAACGAAAAGCAAAAAGCCTCTTTTCTTTCTACATAAAGCCACTGCTAACAGTTTCTCTTGTACCTTTTAGAAAATTTTTGTGCCCCCACATATATACGCAGAATTTTTTTTCTTTTTTTGTGGTACTGGGGGTTGAACCCAGGGCTTTGCACCTGCATGCTTTGCAAGTGATGGACCACTGAGCTGCACCCCCAGCCCTTTTTTTTTTTTTTTTTTTTTTTAACTTTTTGAGACAGGGTCTCACTAAGTTATGCAGACTGCCTCTGGTCTCGAACTTGCAATCCTCCTGCCTCTGCCTCCCAGGCCACTGGGATTACAGGTGTGCGCCACCACGCCCGGCATACACAGAATTTTTTTATGCATGTGTATATATGAGCAGAATTATACATATGACATATATTTTTTAAAAGCAGTTAATTGTTCTTTCTGCCCAGTAGTAGGTACCAAGGCCCTCACACTATCTTTTGCTTCAGCGGGAATTGAATTTTCTTGTCAAGGTACTTGGATAGGCTGATGAAATAGATTTTTTAAATTTTAAATTAACAATGTGGTTATGAACTTCGTTGTTGTTAGGTGCTGTTGAGTTGGTGTCTGACTCATAGTGACTCTGTGTATAACAGGCAAAACACTATTGTCAGTGCTTCTCTGTTATTCATAGGGTTTTCAATGGCTGATTGTTTTGGGGGAGTGGGTTGCCAGGTCCTTCTCCCAAGCCTACAGCACCTGGTGTTCCCAGGCAGTCTCCCATCCAAGTACTAAACCTGCTTATCTTCCGAGATCAGGTGGGATCGGATGCCATGGTGGTACAGCTGCAGCTATGAACTTTGGTCACTTCAAATACAGTGAAATACCTTTTCTGTATTAAGCACCAGATTCTCATCTAGTAACTGCATATAATTTATTAAAACTTGGTTTTACTGTGTTAAGAGGTAAATTAGTAGAGAGCTTATCTCAGTGTTCGCTTGATATTGTCAGAGAAAACAATTTATAAATTGAACTTTTTAGGGACTCAGCAGGACTAAAACTCACTGAAGAAGTTGAACTCTTGTTAAATCACCTTGTGCAAATGAAGCAAATACATTTCACTTTTTGGCAGCGTAATTGATTTGGTAAATGGTCTTCTAATGATTTGCCAAAGTTAATGTATGTCTTGGGAGGGGGAGCAGTTTATTTCCAAATACCCTACTTTGTCCTGGATTTTAAAAGACTCACTTTTAAAAATAAATGGGTAGTTTTGCTTTTATTTTGTTGTTGTTGTGTTGGGGATGGAACCCAGTGCTTTATGCATGCTAGGCAAGCCTCTGAGCTTCATCTCCAGCCTTTGGTTGTTTTAATACAGTGTCTCACTATGAAGCCCAGGCTGACCTTGAACTCATGATCCTCCTTCCTCTTTCCCCAAGTGCTGAGATGATTGATAGATGCCACCATGCCTGGCTTCCTACTGTTTTGAGCCTTTGGTCTGTAATGCTTTCTGAGAGTTCACACTTGAATTACCATCCTTGAGGTCAGTGACTCACAGCCTATTATGGCACATCTATTCCCTACTATTGATTGGATAGTATACATGTGCTTCTATTTTTTATTTTTTATTTAGAGTCAGGGTCTTGCTAAGTTATGCCGTCTGCCTTTGGTCTCAAACTCACAATCCTTCTGCCTCTGCCTCCTAGGTTGGTGGGATTACAGGTGGGAGCCACTGTGCCAGTCTCCTTAAGTGCTTCTAAAGTACTTTTTGGTCAGCGTTTATTTTCTAAAATAAATTTTATTTTTTACCTTCCCCATGCCCAAGTACTTGGATAACAGATCTTGAGAGAGGGAACCACTGTTTGGATGATGGGATTTGCATACAACTATGACACGGAACCACTACATATTTTTAAGATTTTAAAATAGTAATTTGTTATTTTGAATTATACACTGCAACACAAATAGTTTATGTTCATTGCAAATAAATTAGAAATCATTGATAAGCAAAAAGAAAACAAAAATAAGCCATGTTTATAGGACTCAGATTAAAACATGTTAACTTTAAGCTGAGCATGGTAGTGCACACCTGTAATTTCAGCACTTAGAGGGTATGAAGCAGGAGATTCTATCTGAGTTCATGGCCAGCCTGGGCTACACAGTGAGACCCTGTCTCAGAAATACCAAAAAAAAAAAAAAAAAAAAAAAAAAGAAAAAAAAGCCTTTTGATGTTTCCATATCCTTTTAAGATAATATTGTATTATGTGTTTGTGTGTACCTGTACTTTGTAAAAGTGGGATATTTACTATAGTCCAGGTACTAAAGTATTTACCTTTAATATATAATTTTCTTGGAAATATTTGTTCTCTTCATTTTTTAGAAAAGGAAAAGAAGCTCAGAGAGGTCACCTGGGTGGAAATGGAATTGAAACAAGCAGTCTGGGAACAGAGTCTGCTCCTGCTGTATACACTTTATGAGTTTCCTAGGGCTGGCATCACAGATAAGCTGGGTGGCTTTAAACAATGGTTCTTGAGGCTAAAAGTCCCAAATTAAGGTTTTGACAGGGCCATGCTGCCTTTGAAGGTTCTAGGGAAGAATCCTGCATTCTTGCTCTATGATGGCTCTTGTCAGTCTTTGTTGTTTCTTGGTTTGTGACAGCATCTCTCTAACTTCTGTCTCAGTGGTCACAAAGCCTTCGTCCTTGTTGTCCAAATCTCCTCCTTCTAATAAGGACGCTGGTCAGTTGGATTCAGGATCTACCCTAATCTATTGTTGTTGTTAGGTGCCATCAAGTTGGTATCCGGATCATAGCGACCCTCACAGGGTTTTCAATGGCTGACTGTTTCGGGATTGCCTTGGGAGTGGATTGCCAGGTCCTTCTCCCACTTTTGCGGTACTGGGAATTGAACTCAGGACCTCAGAGACTGCAGTGCAGCGCTCTACCAACTGAGCCAAATCCCAGCTCACCCTAATCTATTAGGACCTCATTTTAATTAATTACATTTGCGAAGACCCTGTTTCCAAGTAAAGTCACATTCCAGGGGTCAGAGTGGACATGAATTTTGGGGGAACAGTGTTCAACGCAGCACACAGTCATCTACGGTCACTTAGCCATCTCTTATAGCCGTTTTACCACTCTTAATAAATGAAGTTCTATACCTTTACCTTTAAAGGCTTCATAGCATTCCATTACATGAACATAGACTAATTTAATCTTTTTGTTTAATATCTTTTTGTTGGATAGCTATATTCAATTTTTGTTTATTTTTTCCCTCAGTACGTGAGGGTTCAACCCAGGGCCTTGCATATACTTTGCAAGTGTTTTACCACTGGGCTGCTCCTCTAGCCCACTTTTATTTTTGATTTTGAGTCAGGGTCTTGCAAAGGTACCCAGGCTGACTCTGGCCTGAAACTAGTGGTCCTCCTGTCTCTACCCCCCAAGTTTCTGGTATTATAGATGTGTGCCACTGGACCTGGCCTATTTTCAGTTTTTTATCAATATAAACTCAGCATTGAACTCGTCCCCCCCCCCCCCCCCCGCCCTGTACTTGGGAGTTGAACCCAGGGCCCAGTGCATGCTAGGCAGTGGCCAACCACTAAGCCGCACCCTCAGCCCCTTATTTATTTATTTTGAGACAGGGTCTCACTAAATTCTGTAGGCTTCCTGTAGCCTACAATTTGTAATCCTTCCTCACCCTCCCACATTGCTGGGATTACAGGTATATACTACCATGCCTGGTTTATGTGGAGGTCTTATCCCATCCTCCACACTTAAAAAAAAAACAAGTCAAACCACCACCCGCCCAAGGTCCCAGACAAATAGGATCAAACAATACACACTGTTCTTCAGCTTTCTTGTTTGTCCTCACAATGCGCTCTGGACAGCTTTGTCGTTTTGTTTTTGGTTTTTTGAGGCAGAGTCTTATTTTGTAGCCCAGACTGGCTTGGAACTCACTACGTAGACCCGCATTGTCTCAACTCACGATTCTCCTACCTGTGCCTCCCAGTTTCTGGGATTATAGGCATGCACTACCACATCCTGCTTCC
Source organism: Pedetes capensis (assembly GCA_007922755.1). Lineage (NCBI taxonomy): Eukaryota > Metazoa > Chordata > Mammalia > Rodentia > Pedetidae > Pedetes > Pedetes capensis. The sequence goes on along the minus strand of VMDO01016262.1, from coordinate 10,243 downwards.
AGTGTGTAGCTGATTTGTAATGTTTTTGCTTTTAATCATGTTGAACTTTTGTGTGAATTTTTGTAACATTGAATACAGCAGTCTTTCTCTTTTTTGTATGTGTATATATTGTGTATGTGTATATATTGTATGTGTATTCTTGTATGTGTATGTGTATATATATCTAGTCTGTCTTTTTGGTTTGTGCTTTGAGTTTCATGCTTATAAATCGTTTCTTCACCTAGTTTTCTTTATGATTGTACAATTTACATATTTTTTAAAATTTTACTTGTATATTTATTTTTGCAGTATTAGGGGCTTGAATCTAGGGCTAGGCAAGTGAGCTACACCTTCCAGCCCCTTGTTTGTTTATTTATTTATTTACTTATAGTTTTTGTTTTGTTCTTTTTTTATGTTTTATTTGAGACAGGGTCTCACTGAGTTGCACAAGTTGCCTCTGGCCTCGACCTCCCAATCCTCTTGCTTCAGCCTCCTGAGTATCTGGATTACAGGTGTGTGCCACAGCCCTTGGCTAACATATAAGTCTTTAATAGCTGACATATGAAAATTTGAGAGGTCATTATATGTTTTCTAGATGCTTAACCAGTTTTCCCTTTTATTGAAAACTTTACATGTTCCCCAGTGATTTGAATTGCTATCTTTGTCATATATTAAATGCTTATATATGTTTTGGCTTGTTTTTATGCTTTTTATTCTGATGCATTGGTGTATATATGAAGTTTTTATTGTTTGAGTCAGGGTCTTGCTAAATTACTCAGGCTGCCTCTGGCCTGGGTACTAGTGATCCTCCTGCCTCTGCTCACCAAATTGCTGGGATTTTAGGTGTGTGCCACTGGACCTGGCCTGTTTTCAATTTTTCATCAATATAAACTCAATATTGAATTCTCCCTCCCCGATAGTACTTGGGGGTTGAACCCAGGGCCTTGTGCATGCTAGGCCAACCACTAAGATGGACCCTCAGCCTCTTATTTATTTATTTATTTATTTTTGCAGTACTGGGGGTTGAACCCAGGGTCTCGGTCCTGCATGCTCTGCAAGTGCTGGACCACCGAGCTGCACCCGCAGCCCATTTTTTTACTTTTTGAGACAGGGTCTCTTTAAGTTACGCAGACTGCCTCTGGTCTGGAACTTGCGATCCTCCTGCCTGCACCTCCCGAGCCACTGGGATTACAGGTGTGCGCCGCCACGCCCGGCTTTATTTATATATTTTGAGACAGGGTCTCACTAAATTCTGTAGGCTGCCTGTGGCCTTTACTTTGTAATCCTCCTTCCTCATCCTCCCAAATTGCTGGGATTACAGGTGTGTACTACCATGCCTAGTTTACATGGAGGTCTTATTCCCATCCTCCATGGTCAGAGGGTTTTTTCTATTTGTTTTTGTTTTTTTGCAGTACTTGGGGGTTGAACCCAGGACCTCACACTTGCATGCTTTGCAAGTACTGTGCCACTGAACTGTAGCCCCAGCCCATTTTTTTACTCTTTATTTTGAGACATGCTCTTACTGAGTTATGCAGACTGCCCCTGGCCTCTAACTTTCGATCCTCCTTCCTCTGCCTTTCAAGTCGCTGGAATTACAGGTATGAGCCACCACTCTGGGCTTGAAGTCAGTTTTAATGTTTACTTAACACGGTCATCCCACCATCCTTACAGTGCTGGGAGTGGAACTCAGACTCTTACAAATGCTGGGCAAGCACCCTGTGACTGAGGTACATCCCCAGCCCTAATGCGTACTTAAAAGTATTTTTAAAGGAGACAGGTATGGTGGTATGCACCTGTAGTCTGAGTTACTCAGCAGGCTGAGGTCAGAGCATCACTTGAGCTCATGAGTTCAAAACATCCTAAGCAACATAGTAAGGTTCCATATTCAAATTAAAAAAGTATGTTTAAAGGGAAGTACATAAGTATATTATCAGTTTTTACCTAATGACGTGTGTAGAGATTAGGAAGTGTGCCCAACACGTAGAAATTGTTAGTTTCACTCATTTCATCTCCTATTTCCCACCTTAGTTATGTATAATTTGGCTGAGTTTTCAGTGTTGTATCTTGTTATCCTATTTAAATGCCTATTGACACATGAACCATCAGTGTATTTGGACTGCACTCTCTTTCCTGCACAATCTTTTGCTGCCCTGGTGTAATAGTTGTCTTCATTTTTGGCTTGCTTAGCTTAGTCTTCTAGATTTTTTTTTTGTTAAGTTATCCTTAGACTCTCTCCAGCTATGCAGTTTCTTCTTGATGCCTTCAGAGACTTTAGGAGTTCTGTCAGCTTTATTTATTTATTTGTTGAAGTCTTTTGGAGCATCTGCCCTGCTCTCATCTGTCCTGGTTGAGCTCCAGGTCTGCTGCACAGCTCTCACCCTGGGGATTTTATTTTACTCTACCTTCCTTAGTTTGAGCCTGTTTCCTGGACCTCATTTAAAAAAACAAACTAACTTTCTAAGCATACAGGGGAGATAAATTTGAGTCTTTTGCATTTGGAATCTGTTTTTATCATACTCTGATACTTAGTCAGTATCCTAACTTTGCTGTGTATCAGTTTGAACATTGGAAATATTTCTCTTAGAATTTTGAAGGCACCAATCCTTCATGGTATGTGTTTCAGCAATAATGTTAAAATATAACTGTTCTAATTCTTTGTTCTTTGAATTAATCCTGTTTCCTTTTCTCTCTGGAAGGTTTTAGTAACTTTACTGTGTCTCCAGCGTCTTAAAATTTGACCACAAGGCACCTCAGCATGTATTTTTATACATTGTGCTCAGCCTTGGTGAGCCCCTCCAGCATGGAAACTCCCTTTTCTTGGTCTTGGAAAGTTTCTTGAATTATTCCTTTTGATTTGCTCCCTTTTGTTTTCTCTGTTTTCTGACAGCTCCTGTTTTTCAGATATTGGACCTTCTGGGCAGGATCTCTCATTATCTTTTTAAAATTTTTTTTTAATTTTTATTTATTTTATTTTTTTGTACTAGGGTGTTGAACTCAGGGCCTTGTGCATACTTTGCAAATGCACTACTGAACTTTGCCCTCAGCTCCTTTTTTATTTTGAGTCAGGGTCTTGTCAAATTATATAGGTAGCCTCTGGCCTCCAACTTGTGCTCTTTCTTGCTTTCACCTCGCAGGTAGCTGGAATTACAGGCATGCACCACCCTGCCAGACTCTCATTATTTCTTTTTACCTTTTGGCAAAATTTTTGCTTTTTTGTTTTTTGAGATCTCTTCATTGTTATTTTCTTCAAGTTACTTTTTTCTATTTCTATTTTAAATATATGATGCTTCTTAGGTACATACTACTAGAGTTGGATACAAAGGGAATTGGAAGCTGTGACTGTAGGGTTTGTTAACCTTCGGCTTTACAGCCCCACCCATTTCCTCTTGGGTGGAGCAGTCAGCAGACCGTGCGTGCTGTGCAACATTAAAGTGTTAAAATTCTATTAGGGGATCCCAGGCCTGACTGTTGAGTTTAGAAAAACACATAGCCTTTTCTGTTTTTGTCCACATCTTTTCAGTCACTTGCTATTAATGCCTGGGTTTTTTTAGGGGGATCTTTATTGTAGATCAGGCTGCCTCTCCACTTTTCCCACTGAGAAAGGAGTTAGCTTTCTCAGGTTTGCTGAATCATTGACTACTTTTCTATCTACTTTCTTTTTTTTCCTCCCTTATTGACAGGGTCTCACTATGTAGCTTAGTCTGTCTTTGAACTCATCTCTTCTGCCTCAGCCTCCTGAGGGCTGGGATTACAGATGTACAGTGCCACACCCAATCCTGTCTACTTCCAGTGCCCTACTTGCCTCATCTTTTCACTTTGTCCTTGTGAGTTTATACTTCCCACCCCCAATGTCCTTGTGTTTTTTGTGAGGTTTAAGTATTAGAAAGCGGGCTGGGATTTAGCTCAGTTGGTAGAGCAACACTCTGCAGTCTCTGAGGTCCCAAGTTCAATTCCCAGCACGCCAAACATGGGAGGAAGACATGGCAATCCACTCCAAGGCAATCCCTAAGCAATCAGCCATTGAAAACCCTCTGAGGGTTGCTATGAGTCTGCAGGACTGGACAGCACCTAGCAGCAGCAACAACAACAACAACAACAACAACAACAACAACAACCAGAAAGTGATGCTGATGCATGCATTCAACCTCTAAGTTTTAGTTGGAACTTGAAAGGAAGGGGATTGGATTTGCATCTAAAAGTTTTTCTTCTGTCTTTATTCTTTTGGTTGAGACATGGTCTTACTGTGTTGCCCAGGCTGGCCTTGAACTCACAATCTTTGTGCCTCAGCCTCTGGAGTGCTGGAATTACAGGTGTGCCCTCCAGTGCTCAGCCCAAATGGACTTGAAAGGATAAAGAACAAATTATAAATGCTTATCTCTGACTGATGGGATTACAGTTGATTTTTGTTTTCTTTGTGCTTTCACTTTAATTCCTAAATTCTCTACAGTGAATATGCATTACTTGTATAGCTAGGAAAAATAGGTAGTATCAAAGCAAAAAAGAAAATTACTAGTTTATTAAATCCTTGCATAAAAATTGACCTTGCAGCTCAATTTGCTCTTCTGTTACTTAACTTTAAATCTGTCTAGAGTTGTGCATTGTCTGTCTTTTAGTATTCTGCAAATAGAATCATGAATTTGGGAGAGGGGTGTTGCCCTCCAAAGTTCATTTTGTATTATCTCCAAGCTTTTTATTTTGAAGATTTTCAAACCTATAGAAAAGATGAAATATAGCACAGTGGAGACTTACATACTGTGGACATAGATTCATCAGTTACCACCATTTTGCTACGTTTGCTTCATCTGTTTTTAAGTATCTTTATTGAAGTATAATTTACATACCATAAATTAACCCGTTTTAAAATGTATTATTCAGTGATTATCAGTAAGTTTAAAAAGGTATGCAACCATGTCATCCAGCTTTTTTTTTTTTTTTTTTTTTTTTTTTTTTTTTTTTTTTTTTTTTTTTTTGAGGTACTGGGGGTTGAACCCAGGGTCTCGCGCCTGTATGCTCTGCAAGTGCTGGACCACTGAGCTGCGCCCCAGCCCATTTTTTTACTTTTTGAGACAGGTCTCTCTAAGTTATGCAGACTGAGTCTGGTCTTGAACTTGTGATCCTCCTGCCTCCGCCTCTCAAGCGCTGGGATTACAGGCGTGCGCCACTGCGCCTGGCCATATCATCCAGCTTTAGAACAGTTTTATCATTCCAGTAAGATTTCTTCTGCCTGTTCATAGTTAATCTATTTCTGCTCCCAGTCTTAGGCAACCACTAATCTTCTTACTGGCTGTGGAGACTTTTTTCTTCTACTTTTTGTACAAATGGAATAATATATAGTCTTGTTTCTGGCTTTTTTACTTAACAGTGTTTATGAGGTTTATCTGTGCTTTAGCATATATCAATATTTGATTTATTCTTGTTGCTGGGAAATATTCCATTTTATGGATATACTACATTTTGCTTATCCATTTAGCATTTGAGGGATATTCTGGATATTTGGGGTGTTTCTCCTTAGTGGATTGTTTTTTGTGCTGGGGATCTAGCCCAGGGCCTCAAACATGCTCACCATGTGTACTATCACTGATCTACACTCCCAGCCCCCTTATTGGTTCTTCTGAATAATGCTGCTATGAATATTTCACTTGTAAAAGTTAGTATGGACATGTTTTAAAATTTCCTTCGGGTAGATACTCCTAGGAATGGAAATTGCTAGTTTGTATGATAAAGTTGTTTAACTTTCTGAGAATCTGCCAAACTTTTCGGGAGTAACAAACTATTATACATTTCCATCAACATTGTAGTAAAGTTCTGTGTGGATTATACACGTCTGTTTTCCTGAAGCATTTGGGATAAATTGCAGGCACCATGATATTTCCTCCCTAAACCTCCTGAAAACAAGGGCATCGTGATCCATAACTGCAATGTCATTGTCTCTGCCAAGGAGTTTAACATGGAAAGAGCACTATTATCTAATATATAGCCCATGCCCAAATATCCCATTTGTCCCAGAATACCCTTTCATAAGATTTTTTTTCCACCCAGGATTTTCTCAAGAATCCCATGTTACATTTGATTGTCATGTCCTTAGTCATCTTTAATCTATGCCAGTTCTCTCCTCTTTTTCACTTGTTTTATGAAATTAACTATTTTTAGTTTAATTTTTAAACTTTTTATTTTTAAGCCTTTTGTTTGTGTGTTTTTGGCGGTACTTGAGGGTTGAACCCAGGGCCTCGCACATACTTTGCAAGTGCTCTACTACTAGGCTGCACCTCTGGCCCATTTTTTTTCCTTGAGACAGGGTCTCACTAAATTATGCAGGCTGCCTCTAACCTCAAACCTGTGATCCTTTGTCTTCTCTGCTTTCTGAGTCGCTGGGATTACAGGTGTGCGCCACTGCACCCATCTTGTCCTCTTATTGACTATGCCAAAGTTGAATATTTGGTTAAGATAGTGTTCACTGTTTTTTCTCCTTTGTAATTAACAAGTAATCTGTGGAGATGACAAGCTGACACTGTAGCAATATTCCCAACTGTTTTAGTATACATTGATGAGCTCTGCGTAAATTCATTATTACATATGTGTTTCCATAAGATTATTTTCTAATCTGTTCCTCCTTCATTTGTTATTGACAACTCTTCTGTAAAGACACATTTACTTATTTACTTTATTAATTATTATTATTATTATTTTGAGACAGAGTTTGGTTATATAGCATATGCTGGCCTGGAACTCACTATGTAGTCCAGCTCGCCTCGAACTCCCAATCCTTCTGCTGCTGGGATTATAGACATATGATACCACACCTAGTTTTAAAGTACTGTTCATTATAATTTTAATTTATTTTTAAATTTTATGTTATTAAAAAAACCTAAATTGCAGTACTGGGTTGAACCCAGGGCCTTGAGCATGCTATGTAAGGGTTCTACCACTGAGCTTCACCCTCAGACGCATGTTTAAATTTTTTATTTTAAGACAGAGTCTCTGTAAGTTGTACAGGCTGCTCTGGCCTTGAACTCATGATCCTTCTGCGTCAGCCTCTGTGAGTCACTGGGGTTACAGGAGTGTGCCACCCCACCTGACTTTTTTTTTTTTTTTGGTGGTACTGGAGGTTGAACCCAAGGCCTCTCGCTTACATGCTCTGCAAGTGCTGGACCACTGAGGTGCACCCCCAGCCCATTTTTTTACGTTTTGAGACAGGGTCTCGCTAAGTTACGCAGACTGCCTCTGGTCTCAAACTTTTGATCCTCCTGCCTCTGCCTCCCAAGCTGCTGGGATTACAGGTATGCGCCACCACACCTGGCGTCTTACTTTATTTTTTGAGACAGAGTCTTGCTAGTAGCCCAGGCTGTCCTGGAATTTGCAATCCTCCTGCCTCCACCTCCCAAGTGGGGAGATTACAGGCAAACACTATGTCCAGCAAGTATGTAGCTTTGTAAAGGTACCCGGCACACATATACCATGGAGCAGTCAACTTGTGTCCTCAGACTGTTTAGAGTTAGATTTGCAGCAGAATGAATTGAGTTGGAGGTCAGAGCTTAAATCCCATGTGTCAATTGGTAATATTGGTAGCATCACATTGGCTTTTTTTTTTTATCACATTACATAGAAGAGTTTAAATGCTGTGTGTCATAATTTGGTAGCATTGGTAGCATCATATTGGCTTTGTTTATCATATTACTTAGAATTTGGCGAGGTTTATCTTTTTGTTCCTAGGGGAGACAATGAGATTGATAAACCTGAGCTGTAGATTTTTCTCTTAGATGTGTACACTGGTCTTCACTCTTGGAGGTGAAGTATGCTGAGGTTTACTTTTGTGTTGTCTCCATAGTTGGTGTGGTCAACATTGTTCTTAGGGGAGATAAACTGTAGAGACTTTAAAGGTGGTGCCTGTGGCATACTATCAGGAAATCTCAAAGGCAAGAAATATTAGACAGATAGGAAGCATTTAAATCAAACATATGCAAAGGCATATGATATTTTCTCTTGTTAAAGTTGATTAAATATATCTTTATTATATCCTTTATTTAAAAAGAAATAAGAGGTAGGTTGGAGAATGGAATGTTGGTTTACAGTTGTGTTTTGGCAACTTTTCTTTTTTAAAAGTCAAAAACAATTTTTAAAATTTTTTAAATTTTTTAATTTTTTTAAAGCTGTAGGATAAGATACATTTGATCAATATAGGCTTATTGTAAGCTCCTTGTTAGGTAAACAAACTTTTTAAAAACCATGCGTAATTATAGATGTACCTGATCATTTTCTAACTCCTATTTTAAGCTGTGTCCCAAAGAATTTCATGAGCAACAATAAACCACAAATGTTTTGTTTAGGAGGACAGCTTTGTCTGAATCATGTTTTTTGTCAACCAAGGACATTTGGGGTATCATACATTTTCATGTCTCCTCTGGGTCATTGTTCAGCGTTTTCAAAAACTTTTGTCAACCAAGGACATTTTGGGTATTGTACATTTTCATGTCTCTTCTGGGTCATTGTTCAGCGTTTTCAAAAATTTTAGTCACTACAAAACATAGTGATTGTTTTCCATTTCAGGATACATCCATGTCAGTTAAATTTGGAAGGTAAAAAAAAAAATTCTAAATATCCATCTTTGATGGAAAATGGAGTTCTTGGAAGCAGTGTTATGATGAAGGAAATGACTCAGCAAAAAATAGCACCATTTTCATTGTAATCTTTAGTCGGCTACATGATCATAGTTTTTTTTCTTTTTATGGTGAAAATTTTCAAATATACAGTTAAGTACAAAGAATAATGGACTTTATAGTCATTGTACTCATTTTTTTCGGCACTGTAATAAATTACCACAAACATTGTGGCTTAAAAACACACAAATTAATTATCTTAACACTTGAAAAAGTCAGAAGTCTGAAATTGGTCTCACTGAGCTAAAATTGAAGTGTCATTAGATACTGATGTTTATTCTAGAGAATCCTGTGTCCAGGGGCCATACACATTTCTTGGGCTCATGGCCCCCATTTTTCCATTTTTGAAACGGGGTCTTCATACTGCCATTTTTGGTTCTCTCTTCAAATTCCTTCCTCTGCTCTTAAATGGAAGTGAATGTTGGGTTCATCTGGATAATCCAGGATAATTTCTCTATTTTAAGGTCAACCAGTTAGCATACTTAGTTTCCCTTTGCTGTGTAACCAAACATAGTCATAGGTTCTTAGGATGGGTACTTTATTAAGGTGATGAAAATGCTCTATAGCATGGGGATGATTGTATAATTCTGTAAGTTTACTAAAAAGTTTTGAATTACACAGTTGAAAGGGTGAATTTTATGCTGAATTTTTTTTTTTTTTTAATTTGACAGTGCTGAGAATGGAATCTAGGTCCTCCCACATGCTAAGCACACACTGTCACAGAGCTACACCAATAAAATTGTTTTTTCAAGTTGGGCCCTGTGGTGCACACCTGTAATCCCAGCACCTGGAAGGGTGAGGCTGGAGGACCAATAAGAGTTTGAATCCAGCCTGGTCTACAGAGTGAGACACTGTCTCATAACAAACAAAACCCTTGGGATAGTCATGCTCAGTGAGGAAATGATTCTCTCTGTCTTAATTTGGGCTGCTACAATAAAATACCATAAAGTGGGTAGTTTACAAACAATAGTAATTAGCTGGGTACTGTGGCATTCACCTGTAATCCCAGTGACTCAGGAGGCTGAGGCAGGAGGATTGTGAGTTGAAGGCCAGAGGCAGCCTGAGAAATTTAGCAAGACCCAAGCTTAGCGTGGTGCCTTGTGCAACTCAGGAAGATCACAAGTTCAGGGTCAGAGGCAGCCTCCTGTAATTTAGACTCTGTCTTAAGATAACAAATAAAAAAGGGGCTGGAGGTGCAGTTTAGTGGTAGAGTGCTTGCAGAGTATGTGCGAGGCCCTGGATTCAGCACTCAGTACCATTAAAAAAAACTGTTTAAAAAAAAATTGTTTGGATGCTTTCTTCTGCTTTTAGGTCCAAATTTCCCTCCCCTCCCTTCTCTCCCTTTCTTCCTTCCTCTCCTTCTCGTCTCCCTCTGCTCCCCCCTCTCTTTAATACATGGTCTCTTGGAGCCAGGTGCAGTGGTGCAAGCCTATAATCCCAGTGGCTCGGGAGGCGGAGGCAGGAGGATCACAAGTTCGAGACCAGAGGCAGTCTGCGTAACTTAGCGAGACCCTGTCTCAAAAAGTAAAAAAATGGGCTGCAGGTGTAGCTCAGTGGTCCAGCACTTGCAGAGCATGCAACTGTGAGGCCCTGGGTTCAACCCCCAGTAC
>VMDO01016261.1:25765-48501 GCA_007922755.1 Pedetes capensis | reverse complement strand
TATGTCTGTGGAGATTGCATCTGCATGACTGTCCCGCCACAACAGGAGAGAGGGAGCGATTCCGTGCTGACTCACTGGAAAACTTGCAGTTTGTGTCCCGCGGGCGGGGTGACAGTGTGATGTCAAGGTTGCATGCTGTGTTGGGTCCGGCTCCCATGTGTGTGTGGGCGAAGTCCCCTCCAAGTCTCCAGGATTCTATCCTGCCGTCTGCGTGAAAGCGAAATGGCGGAATGGCAGTCCTGCCACTGACCTCTGTGTAATTCTTCCGAAGCCAAATGCTCGATTTCAGTGTCCATCCAGTTTCATCCTCTGTCTCCCAATCTAAACTATCACTGTTTCTATCTATTCAATGTGAGTTCTTAACCCCTCATCGAGGCTTCCCTTTACTCTGGGAGAGAAGGCGCGTATTATCTGTCCGCCATCTTGATTTTTCCCCAAATGGAGATATTAAAAGTGTAAAAATTATGATTTTATCAGGAACTGTCTATAAACAGATATTTCAAATCAAAATCACTTTCAATCCATAGCTTGATTACTCCTATCTCACAGAATATAAGGAAATGAATACAATGTTGATGCAGAGAAAACAAAATATCACTGATTCTGGGTCTGAGTTTTATAGAATTTTAACAGTCTCTTTTGACTTATAAAAGCCTGTTAATATAATGAAACCAATATTGAAGTTTTGATTTGAATAATCACCACTTTACTTCCATAAATAAGCACTAACCTAATTCTTTGGAAAATCAGACTAGCTTAAAAATTTGATTTGTACATTAGGTAGAATTTGTATTTCTTATTTTAATCTGTCAAAGCTTATCCTTCTGAGCTCACATAAAGGGGAAAATAAAATCCTAGAGTTTTGCGGGGCTGGTCATTATGATAACACCAGTACAAAATTTCTTCCAAGTATCTATGATCCTTTAATTGATGTGCTTTTTAAAAATGTTTTATAAGCAAGATAGTTAAAGTATTATTTGTCTTAATTTGTCAAAGTTAATCCTTGGTAAATATGGATTAATGAGATACATATAGCACAATTAGTTCAGTAACGAGAACTAAAACTCTTATCCATTTCTAAAAATGGACATGATTCTTTAAAAACAACAATCAAGATTTGTGGCACATTTTTAATGAATTTGTTATATCTATTTAAGGCTGTGTTTTTTTAGTTCATTTCTAAGCCAAGATCTGACAATACTGACAACCACTCATCAGCTTGGGTGATAAAATGATTAACACTGAACTTTAATAATTTATGAAACATGTTTAACTTTGATCCAATTATTCTAATTAGGAAGAACCTGGATAGATTCCTGAAGTTGTTGAATTGCCCTAAATAATCTAAGAAAAATAATTAATAAATTTATGGTTTTAAGAAGTATAAAAAGATCACTGACAAGTTTTGTTTCTGAATTTGTAAAAATTATATGAAACAATTGCAAATAATATACTAAGATTTTTCCATATCCTTATTTACTGATATTGCCTAATTTTTAATATTTCATGCCACTACATATACCTATACCACTGATCAGTATTTTTCTGAATTATATGAGAACAGGATGATAATAATTCAGGATTTTTTCCACAAAACAAGGTCATTTTCCTATATAACCCCCATATAACATTCCAGTTAAGGAAATCTACATTGATGTACACTACTGTCCAATCCACAGTGCCTCTTCATTCAAATTTTATATGAGTCAATAATGAGCTATTTTTCCCTTCTGGTTCAAGATCCTGTTATATCCTCTGTCATACTTCTCCAAGCTATAGCTGTCTCTCAGTTTTTCCATGTTTTGCCTTCAATTATTATAAATAATACATGTATATACTTTATACCAAGAACTTGATTTCATGTTTCTTTATGATCCAAGAACTTGATTTCATGTTTCTTTATGATCAAACTTCTGATCAACCTGTCCTTTCTTTTTTGCAAGAATCCCAACAATATGAAGCTATGTTCCCAGTGTATCAGTTGTGTATTATTGACCTACAAATGTTAATACTAAAGATGGTATTATATTAACCTTGACCACCTGAATATGATGATGTTATCTAGTTTCTTTTTTCACCAAAAGGTCATTATTTCTCCTTCTGGAGTGCAATATTTTGTTTTGGAGACATTCTGAAATTAAAATATTATCCTGTTCCAGAGGTCCTCATCAAATCTCACTTACACACCTCAGCTTCCATTAATAAATACCCCCTAAATCAATCTTTCTGATAGCAGCCAAATAGAGGTTTTCTATTATTGCTTCCAAGTTTTTTCATTGATAATCTGCTATGTTGAAGACCATTTATTCTTATTTGCTATGGACTGAATTGTGTTCCCCCAAAACACATATATTAAAATCCTAACTCCCATTACCTCAGAATGTGGCTCCATTTGAAATTAGAATTTCTAGTTAAGAAGTAATTAGGAGGATCTCTACTTCAATACATATATAAGAAGATATTAGCACATAGACTTTGGATAGAGGGAAGACCATATGAACATGTAGGGTGGAGACTGCCTTCTACAAGCCAAGGACAGAGGCTTCAGGAGACTTCAACCTCATTGACACGTTGTCCTTGAACTTTTACCATCCAGAAGGTGAAAGAAATAAATTTCTATCTTTTAATATCTTCAAGTCATAGTGCTTCATTAGGTAAGCCTTGACGTCATTTAACAAAAACAACAAAGGGCTGTTTACTTATTTATTTCAGTATGTAATTATACACTGTTATTTTATGCAGTGGAATTTAATCCATTGCTATTATTTATTTTGAAGCTTATCATTCACCAAATTCAGCCAGATAAGCCCACATTCAAAGGGGATCCTCTATGGTATAACAAATCTTGATTGTTCTTTAATAACTTCCTTATTTTTCTTGCATAACAAGATGTTCCATATTCATCCCTATTGACATCCTGGAATTAGAAATTTATGCAAGGAGTTATGGTTGATTTTAATGGAGGATGGCAAGTGAAAGCTGATTTCCAGGTATTTATTGTATTCATTGGTTCTAGGCTTTCTCAGCAGTTGTAGCCAGAAGATGTAAGGTTGTTATACACTTTCACATATGTAAACATTTTTAAAAATTAATTTGCATATGTAAACATCTCTGAAGTCTAGCAGTGGTGATCAGCTTTTATGTATCTGTTGACTTTTCAAGTGTCTCCTTTTGATACCTGTCTATTCAGATTTTTAGACCATTTTTATATTATTTGTTTGCTATTGAGTTATTCTAGTTCCTTATATATTATGGATACTAATTTGTTGTCAGATGTGAAGATTGCAAATATTTCTCACATTCTTAAATTGTCTCTTTGCTATAAGAAACTGGAGATATCTCACCCCAGTTAGAATGATTATTACAAAAAAACCCCACAAATTCTGCCATGTGTGTTGGGAAGGGTAACTCTTACACATTGTTAGTGGGAATGTAAATTAGTATAGCTACTATAGAGAGTAGTATGGAGGTTCTGCAAAATACTAAAGATAGAAATATCATGGTGCACACCTGTAAACCCAGCAACTGGGAAGGCAGAGGCAGGAGGATCACAAGTTCAAGACCAGAAGCAGTCTGTGAAATTTAATGAAGCCCTATCTCAAAAAGGAAAAAAAGTAAAAAGTTGGCTGAAGGTACAGCTCAGTGGTATACCACTTGCAAAGCATTCAAGCATGAGGCCCTGAGTTCAACCCCCAGTACCACAAAGAAGAAGAAGAAGAAGAAGAAGAAGAAGAAGAAGAAGAAGAAGAAGAAGAAGAAAAGAAAGAAATATCATGGGTTCTACTGACCCCACTGCTGCGTACATACCCAAAGGAAATGAAGCCACCATGTGGAGAAGACATCTGCATTCCCATGCTTATTGCAGCGCTATTCATAATAGCCAGGATGTGGTAATAATCTAACAGTTAATGAGTGGGTAAATAGATAAAATGTGGTCTGTATATACATTACTGTATTTTCATTCAGTCATATTATTCAACTATATGGATGGACTTGGAGGATATTTTGTTAACTGAAGTAAGTCAGGCACAGAAATATGAACTCTGATGCAACTTATAAGTTAAATCTGAAAAAAATGAAAAATGATCTCATAGAAATTGAGAGTAATATAACAGTTATAAAAGACAGAAGAGAGCAAGTGAGTTGTGGGGAATCAGAGAGGTTGATAATGGGCACAATGCCATGGGTAGATAGGAAGCATATGTTTCTAGTATTCTATGGCACAGCAAAGTGAATATAATTATAATAATGCAGGATGTACAAGAAAATGAAATTTCATTTTTGAGATGGGATCTCACTATCTTTCTAAGGCTTATCTCAAACTCTTGGGCTCATGTAATCCTCCTGCCTTAGTCTCTCAAGGAGCTAGGACTTCCAGCATGCCATTATACCTGGCTAGAAGATAGGGCTCTCAATTTACTCACTATAAAAAAATGATGTTGGATTCAATCAAGTTTCACAATGCTGCAAATACTCTTTAACAAACAATTTTGTTTTTTGTTAGGTGCCATTGAGTGATGTCCAACTCATAGAAACCCAGTGTATGAAACACTACACAACACTGTACTGTGCACACAATCTTTTTATGCTTGAGCCCGATGTTGCAGTCACTGTTTCTTCTCATTTTGGGTTGTGCCACTGTAGCAAATGGAGGTCCCATGAGCTTTACTCAGTTTGTGTCATTAAGGTTGACTCTACTTTGAGGAGGCAAATTTTCCCCAGTCATTTCTCCTCGAATGCCTTCTAGTCTTGGGGGGCTCATTTTCCAGCACTATGTTTGACAGTGCTTCTCTGCTATTCATAGGGTTTTCAATGGCTAATTGTTTCAGAAGTGGCCTGCTGGGTCCTTCTCCCTAGTCTTTCTTAGTCTGGAAGCTCAGCTGAAACCTGTCCACCATGGGCTGGGGGCGGGGGCTCTGCTGGTATCTGAACTACTGGTAACATAGCTTTTAGTATCATAACAACATGCAAGACCCATAACATGACAAGCTGAAAGACACACAGGAGCAAAGAAATAATAAACATTTAATGTAATGGATGTATTCATTGTTGAGCTCATCATTACTCCATATATTTCTGAGTATAAAATATCAAAGAGTATCTCATAAATATATATATAAATAATAGATGCTGATCAAAAATAAATTATAAACATCAAGATCTGTCAAACATGCAACATCTGGTTCTTCCCCAAAGTCAAAATGACCACAAAAGGTAAACATTTGAATTTATTCAGAGCATTAGGGCAGCCACAATAGAACAGCTAAAGATACTCATGAAGGAGGACTTCCACATCTTCAGAAAGTTGCAAGAACGATGGGATAAGTATATTTGAAGCTGGAGGGTTGAGGATTTTGGGGTGTTTTAATGACAAAATTTCTTTTACTGTAATCATTTTTTTAAAGTTAAACATTCACTATATTTTTGGATCACACTTATTATTTACTCTTGAAATCACTGCCACTGTCATAGAGAATCCTCTTCAACAGTGAGCCATTGCTACACTCTGTAGATCATATCCCATTTAGCATTTGCTCTGGTGATTCTTCAAAGATCAGTAATAATGACAAACTTAGGATCACATCTCCCCGAACTCTCAGTCATTCCCTTCCATTCCATTTCCTATGTGCTATACCTACTTAAATTTTCTATGAAAGCTACTATGCCCAAGCCCCATACCTCGCTATCTTTTGTACTTTCACACTTTCTATCTGTTCCTGACAGCTTAAAGTTTCTTTGAAACACTTCCTCAGAATCTTGCCTAATTGGAAGTAACACTGCCATGTGTTCAACAATCTTGCTAAAGAACAATTTTTAGAAATAACTTTTACCATTCTTCCAGAAATGTGTATAGAAAATCTTTCATTGTTCACAAAATCTGGAGTATATTTTGTCTCCAGGGTAGAGATTAGAAGCACATGGGAACATGTACATATATGTACATAGACTCATAAATGCACACACGATCAGTCACATAAGCACCTACCTTACTAGTATATATTGTAAAAATTTAGAAAGACATTTCATCACATATTATTTTCATTCCATCCACTAGGGATTGTATTTCTTCAAAAATTTACCCCTCATTTCCCCTCTAAAAATTATTACTCACCTCCAAGAAAGATTAAATCATAACTGTGATATTTAATAAGAAAATTTACCCCCAAGGTTTTGGTATATTAGTAAAAAAATCAATGATCCATTTAAATTCCTAAAGACAAATAATTCAACAGCTTTTCTTCCGATCTGATATCCAGAATCTACTTTATAATATAAATCAGAGAACTTGTTTAGCCACAGGCCTACAAAATTACTTTAATTCATTCTTTGAGGAATAGCACTACTGATGTTAAAGAGGTTAAATGTCACGGTCCCCTATCTGTTTGTGTCTAAGTAATCCAAGAGAACAATCCTCCTTATGACCAAAGTCTTGGACATTTACTTGCTCTAATAATGATTAATATAATGTTTATTCAGTGTCAACTATGTTAAAGAAATGATGACAAGCAAAGTAAAACATTATCCCCTCAAGCTGATCACCATTGAATGGCTGATTAAACATGATTTTTGCAAATCAAAGGAAGAAACAGATACTAAACAATAAACTGGTAAATGATAAAGGAAAAATAACTAATATTAAAGACTTAGATGTGTTCATGGAGACAATTTTCATAGTCCACCTGTGTTATTTGAGCCTTCTCTTTGTCTTTTTTTTATGTTAAACTGGGTAATTTATTTCTTTTTTATTTCTTTTTTTTATTGGACATTTTTAATTTACACCTTAATGTGATTCATTCTGACATGCTTTTCATTGTAGCATTTACATATATGCATTTTGATGTACATTATTCAAAAGATCTCCCATTGGACAAAACAGGTTTTCTTCCGTTTTTTTTTTTTTTTTTTCCCTACCTTGTTTGGCAATTAACAATAGAAGAGAGAGCTGTTGGTTCTCTAATGACCATTCTTCTTTTCTGTAGTAACATACCCTCTTATTTTTAGAATAGTAAGCAGCCATCGTTACTGCAGTATAAATCTATGTTCCTGAGCCATATGACTACAGTATTGACAGAGAGATTTAAGCCAAAGTATCTTGTTTCTGATTTAAGAAAACTGCCCTGTGTTTTATGTCTCCTCAACCATGGTTTCCTTTCTTAGTTTATGATGGTTGGACTATGGGTGGCTATTTGGAACTGGAGCCAACTCCTTAAGCTGTGGAATAAATTGGGAATGTTGGATATAAACTGAGGCAAAGAAGAACAGCTCTCTAAGGAATTAGTAAAGCAAAGTCATCATGTGATGGTTAATTTTGTATATTAACATGACTGGGTTAAGGGATGCCCAGACACCTGGTAAAATTTTATATCTATGTGTGCCTGTAAGGGTATTTCTGAAAATAAGGCCATTTGAATTGAGAGACTGAGTGAAGAAGATTGCCCTAACCAATGTGGGTGAACATTACCCAATCCATGGAGAGTCTATCTAAATACAGACAAAAGGTGGAGGAAAGTGGAATTTGTTCTCTTTGGTGAACTGAGACATATATTTTCATCTGTTGTTTGATTCTCCTGGTTCTCGGGCCTTCAGAGTCAAACTAGGATTTACATCATTAACATTCCTAGTTCTTAGGCCTGCAGGTGGGGTTGAGGTTTAGCTTAGTTGGTAGAATGCTACTCTGTGCTCTCTGATGCCCTTGGTTCCATCCCTAGCACTACAAAATGGGAGGACATGGCAATCCACTCCCAAAGCAATCCCAAAACAGCCATTGAAAACCACAGGCATGCAGGTTTCAACTGGAACTACATCACTAGGTTTCCTGGGCCTCACTCTTGCAGAAAGCAGATCTTGGGACTTCTCAGCCTTCAAAATTGCATTAGTCATTTCCTAGTAGTAGATGTCTTTCTACATATTTAGATCCTCCTGGTTCTGATTCTCTGGAGAACTCTCACTAATACACATATCTTTGAATTGACTAACGGTGGACTTTTATAAGAGATAAATAAATGTCCTTTCATTTTCAAGCCATTGATACTTTGAATTTCTTTTGTTCTCAAACTTAATCATGCTAACATACTTTGCCAGGTCCATTTCCACTCATGATGGGTAAACTGAGTCCCCACATGAGGAAGGGTACCTTTAAAAGGGAATCAGAAGGAACGTCCACTGAAAGGGGAAAAGTACCTCAAAGCCTTCAGAGGGAAAGTAGACCAAAAGGTGAAGAGTACCTCCAAAAGAAGGTCTCTTCATGGAAAAGGACCTGGAATCTCATCTTTTCTTTTTCCTAAATTTGAATTGGTCACTATTTTCTTCATATTGCGGATTTCTGGGAAAATTAATTTAAAAAAAAAGTAATGAATGGAAATATATAATCTTCTAATCTTCTGTGAGCAGTGCTAATTCAGAGCAGGAGTTAAGAAAATTCCCTAACAGGCCTGCAACGGAAAATTCTTGAATGATGGCCAACAGTATGAACTCCTTGAGCCAACACAGACTAAAGTTTTTATACCAGCAGCCCTCCAACAAGCAAAACAATCTAATAAGTTAAAATATCCATTTTTCATAGTGTGGACTCAATAGGATGACACACGTATAAATAATTAAATAATAAAACCATCAAAAAACATATATACATATATACATATACATACATATATACATATATACATATATGTATATATATGTACATACATATATATATACGTATATATGTATATATATGTATATATATGCCTGTTCCCATAGTACAAAAGCCTCCTTGACAATTTTAGTGCTTACCGATCTAAAAGCAGACCTTGGTTCCCAGCTAGAGAATGAGAGTAGAAGCTATTGTTCTGGTCAGGAAACCTCCACTGCCTTACATAGAAACATACAAGGGGTTAAAATGATAAAGAAAGATAGAGTCCAAATACCCTATTATAGCTTATCACTTATGAAAAGCCTGGGAAGAGACAGACCTTCCAGGTGTTTATTATCTAAACACAGTAAAGTTTATGCTTTAAACCATGGGCTATTATGACTATTAGGTGTGTGTAAAACTGCACATATTCTTACTACTTGCTTGACCTAAGCCTAAAAAGACTATAAAAAACTGGGATATCCGAACAATAAATGGAACAGATCCATACTGCCTCCAAGCTGCTGTGTTTCTGTTACCCACCAGCAATTCCTCATCTGCCTTCGGGAAACACTGGATCCTAGGTTGCAGCTGGACTGTGGCAATATTCTTAAAACAAATAAACATAATCCTCACAAGATAACTGCTTCATCATACCCTGCCTCTTGTTATATTTTCTAGTTTGCTTCTATATTAATATAAGAATATATACAATTTTAATTGCTTATTATTTTAAATTACTTACTTAGAGTAAAGAGTTCATGATTTTCTTTGCTTATCATTGCTTTTCATATATTATCTCTCATCTGGATTTATCGATATGTTTGTAGTAGAGCAGATTTTACAAAGCTTTTCAAGTAAAGCTAACTGGAGATAAATTTACTAAATATTTTACTGAGCATTTTGTTCAACAAATTGTGAGGTGAAAATTTATCAAAAGATGAATTTGTTTAATCAAAGTTCTATTTCCTTAATTCTTTATAGAAGATTCTCATTGTCTTCTAGATCCAAATATTGATGAAAACAATTGGGAAATCGCTGATTGTTGTTATTCTATTGGTAGTTTATACCTTTACTCTGTTAGCTTTCAGGAATTTCCCCTATTTTGAATAAAACATCATGATGTTCTGAAACGTGTACAATTGTTCTCATCAGCGCTTAATGAAGTACCCTGAGGACTGTGTCTTCCATTTATTGAAGGAAGTTTTCAGCTTTTGTAATTTAAACCATTGCATCCCTATTTTTTTCCTTAGTACTGGTGATCCAACCCAGGTCTTCAGGATGCTAGGCAAGTGTTCTATCACTGGATCACAGTGCCAGCCCTGCACCACTATATTAATCTTTATTCTGTGTTTCTGAAACTTCCAGAGTTTAGAGCCTCTGAATCTATTCTTCACCTTTCTTTTCTTTTTCTTATTTACTTTCTATTTTATACTGGCGTGCGGTGCTTTGGGAAAAATTTCTCCCTTTAATTTTCCACATCATTAATTTCTGTTCAGCTCTATGAATTCTACTACTCATCCTGCCTATTGATTTTTTATAATTTTAATAATTATATTTTTCATTTCCAAGAATACTAATAAAATCTTCTCTTAGCTTCCATGTTTGGTTTATAGATATAATGCTCTAATTTAAATCTCTGAGCAAATTTATTGAATTTATTTTCAATAACCAGTTTTTCTTAGGCCTAACAATTTGTTTCCTCTGATAGTCCTGGCCACATCTCAGTGATTTGGTAGTTACTGGCTGAGAGCTCATTTTTGCAGTTCAGAATATCTGCTAGAGTGTGGGCTGTTATCACTTGTGATTTTCACCTTGGTGAACAGGAATAAGTACTTCTGGATCTTGTGTTCAGCTCTGTGAGAGTAAGAGATAGAGAAGCTATATGATAGGTTTCAATCACAAAATCTATTGTTTGGTCTTAATTTCTCACAACCACCCACGGCACTGTTCTGCCCATGAAACTCTGGAAAATTTTCCTAATATTTCCTCACTTTTTGTATTCCAACTTCAGTCATCCTCCCAATCAAATATATCCGCCATATATTTTGGTAGCTCTGCTATTGAGTTGATTTCAGAACATTTTCACTGATACTTCACAAAGACTAATAGATTAGATTCTGTGGAAATTGATTCTTATGAAGAAGTGATGGTTAAATTTCAGGACAAATTGGTTTCTATTATTTTAGCAACGCAGTTCCTGAGCAAAATGTATTTTTTTCTGAACACTCATATTACAAAACATAGACAAACTTTAAAAATTGTTCTAGTCACTTAACTAGTATTTCCAAAATAATATCAAATTCTTATAAGAATCAGTGCATTAATACTCAAAAAGGCATACTCTCACTTACCGAATATGAAAAAATTTCAAAATACAGATAAAATCTAGGTCACCTGGTAGCCTTAACAACTATTCTTGGTTTGGGTAGAAAACTATGGAACACAAGTATTTTTTGTTTTTGGTTTGGTTTGGTTTAGGAGTTTGTTTTGTTTTTAATTTTTGGTCTTCTGTTTTCTTTTGTCTGAAATGTTTGCATTAGAAAGTACCATAGGTGTCAAAACGCTGGGATTTAGCTCAGTTGGTAGAACACCGCTCTGCAGTCTCTGAGGTCCTGAGTTCAATTCCCAGCACCACAAAAATGGGAGAAGGACATGGCAATCCACTCCCAAGGCAATCCCAAAACAATCTGCCGTTGAAAACCCTATAAGGGTCGCTATGAGTTGGACATGACTTGAAGGCACCTAACAACAACAACAACAATAGGTGTCAAAAAGCTGTGCACACATTTTAATCAATGTTATCCACGTGTTATTTTTTGAAGTTGAATCATGATGATAACCACTTTGAGCACTTCTTGTAATGGCAGAAGTTAAACATGATGTGCGTTCATCTTTTGTTATTGGTATATATCCAGTATTATAATTTTAATACTTAAAGTGTGTATACTTTTCTGTCATACTCTGTATAATTAATGCTATATTCCTATAGTGATAGTATAGCTGGTAAATAGTACCTTATTCTTTATAGTACACACATGGAATTAAAACTTTATGTAGTATCACCATATTTCCTTTTGAAGCAAGATGGAAAGACTTTTAAAAATGTTTAGGTAGGAAATGTCACAATGAAAAGCATGTCAGAATGAATTGCATTAAGGTGTACACTAAAAATTTCCAATAAAAAAAGAATGAACCATATTAACTTGTGCATTAAAAATTTCCAATAAAAAAAGAAAGTGCAAACTCAAAATGTTTAGGTATAATTTCACTTAGAGAAAAATTCAGATTCTTAATATTAAGTTCTTTGAGATTTGGCAAATATACAAATCATTGTACCCAGCACCCAATTAAGAAATATGAATACCACATTTACTTTGTCCTCAAAATTTTTATCATGTTCCTTCTTTTGTCAGTTGGTCACATTCCAACACAAGTGGTCACTATTCTGATTGCTACCACCATAAATAATGTCTCTCATAGAACCTCATATAATTAGAATCATAGAAAGTACATATTTCTTTGTCTAATCGCTTACTCGGGCTGGGATTTAGCTCAGTTGGTAGAGTGCTGCGCTGCAGTCTCTGAGGCCCCCAGTTCAATTCCCAGCACCGCAAAAATGGGAGAAGGGCCTGGCAATCCACTCCCAAGGCAATCCCGAAGCACTCAGCCGTTGAAAACCCTATGAGGGTCGCTATGAGTCGGATACCGACTCGACGGCACCTAACAACAACAACAATCGCTTACTCAGCATAATGACTCGAGATTAATCCATACCATGCATGTACCAGTAGTGGGTTCCTTTCATTGTTGAATGAACATCACCATGGTCTATCACAATGGTATACCCATTTGCATGTTGACAAACATTGAACCCTCAGTTTGGGTTATTTATAGCCATAACTGCTCTGAAATTCACATACATGTCTTTGTGGTGACATGAATTCCTCTCTCTTCAGTAAATATGTAGAAGAAGAATTTCTGGATCAGTTAGTAGCACTACAACTATAAAAAAATCTTGGCTATTTGGATAAGTATTCACTTGACAACTACTATTAATATTAACCAACATTTCATGTACTTATGTTGTTGTTGTTGTTAGGTGCTATCAAGTTGGTATCCGACACATAGCGACCCTCATAGGGTTTTCAATGTCTGACTGTTTCGGGATTGCCTTGGGAGTGGATTGCCAGGTCCTTCTCCCATGTGCTTATAGTTTCTGTGTATTTCTCCTTTTCTGAGGCATCTATTTAAGTTTTATATCTATACTTTTTATTTATTTGTTTATTTGTTTATTTATGTATTTATTTTGGTCATATTATTATTGGATTTTACTAGTTGCTTTCAGATTTTGGAAAGAAATCCTTTTTTATATAAGGGTATTGTGATATTTTCTCCCAACCAAAGACTCATCTCTTTCTATATATAATGCTCACCTTTTTAAGGTATAGTGCTTTGTTTTGTTTCCTGAAGTTTTTATAATGTCCAGTTTATGTTGTTTTCTTTTGTCTTTCCCTACTACAACATTTCATGTTAGTTCCTTTGCATTCTTCTAAATTATTTCACAATTTTAACTGTTACATTTAATTGTATGATCTATGACAAATTAGTTTGTTCTCTCTGGTATGAAGAGTTCAAGTTTACTTCAATAATATATATATAACATCATGATGTTCATATATATATATATGTATATATATGTGTGTGTATATATATATATATATATATATATATATATATATATATATATATGTATAGATGAGAGTGGTGGCACACACCTGTAATCCCAGTACCTCAGAAGGCTGAGGCAAGAAGATCATAAGTTCAAGTCCAGAGGCAGCCTGCATAAATCAGAGACACTGTCTCAAATAAAAATAAAAAGGGGGCTGCAGTTGCAGCACTTGAAATGTACATGCAAGGTGCTGGGTTCAGCACCACAATATCAAAAAAAAAAATCGCTGCATTTTTTTGTATACATATTTTAAGAGATGTTATCTATGCATTGTTTTTCAAAATTGAATTGAATTATGATAGCAATATGTAGTGTGACATTCATGTGCACAAGGCAGGAGTTAGCAGAACAAGCACAAAACACATTCTTTATATAGCAAAATAGAAAATTTTCATACCAAGATATGCGTACATTTTTGGCACCTTCCATGTATATATAACCTTGTTCTTTTATGTGCTGTCAAGTGGGTGTGGGACTCATAGCGACCCTATGTACACAGAGGAAACACTATTGCCGTGTTTCTCTGCTATTCATAGGGTTTTTAATGGCTGTTGTTTTTTGTGAGTGGGTTGCCAGTTCCTTTTCCCAAGCCTACAGCTCTTGGTCTTCCCTGGCAGTCTCCCATCCAAGCACTAACCAGGCCCCACCCTGCTTAGCTTCCAAGATCTGATGGGATCAGATGCCCAGTGGTAAGGCTATAGGCAATATATAACATTAGAGATTTTGAAGGCTCAATTAATTTTTATCTATGTAAGATGATACTTGGAGAATGAAAAAAAAAGAATTTTATTTCAGGAGGTTCATAGAAATAAATCTAGATTTTAGTGTTTAAATAGAGAATTTAAGCCTGAGAAAATGCATTTTCCCTATGTTCACTTTCTCCTGTGTTAAAAATGAGGATGAACTATTTCCTCCATGATGCAATGAAATCTATGATTCAGATGAATAATCTTGTAAACATATAATAAGATGTTTCACCAATAAGTACAAGGTAGAAATGCTGGGTCAAATATTCTCTCTTAAATAGTATGCTTTCTCTTTTGTTCAAAATCTCTATCTTTGGTGACCCCATTTTCCAAGTGGAAAGTCTGTGTTAATTAAAATTTTGATGTTGTACAACTCTGAATGGTCTTGATAAATGAAATTAAATTACAGATAGAAAACAGTCACAGAATAAAATTTGAAAATGTGATGGTATGCTCTGGATCACCCAAGGGGATCACAGAAACACTTAAGTATCAGTTTCCTGGAATTCAGTCATCATTGTAGCTCACACACAATTAAGATTTTAATGCTGTCAAGATGCCTGGATTAGCATCTTGAAACCCATATCACAGACCACCTCCTGACTTATCCTAAAGGCACATTCAAACAAATTTATTAGAAATGCCAGAGAAACAAGACCAAAACTATTTTCAGTGCAACATTTCCAATTCTTCCAAATTCAGAATCTTCCAAATACAGTCTTAACTAGAGGTAGGTTTGCCATGGAAATGGTAAAGTGTAAGCTATAGTGGCCATTATTTTTATAAGTTCTAAGGCTTTGAATGTGCCCCTGCAAAGTATTCATGCTTCCACAGGCTTTCACAAAATTTTCAAATATAAGTCATTTTCTTTGTAATACATTAAGATGACTATCTCTTTCAGTGTTGTTGCTGTTAGGTGCCATCAACTCAGTGTCCAACTTACAGCAACTCCATGTACAACAGAGGAAACACTACCTGACACTGTGCTGTGCCCAGCAGAGTGCTTTTATTCTATTCATAGGGTTTTCAATGGCTGATTGGTTTTTGAGAGTGGGTTGCCACATCCTTCTCCCAAGCCTACAGCACCTAGTGTTCTCAGCGGTCTCCCATCCATGTATGAACTGGACCGGACTCTTCTCAGCTTCCAAGATCTAAAGGGATCAGACACCATAGTAGTATGCCTGCAGGCCTTTCAGTGTCATCCTCCCAAATTTCCATACTCCCCCTGAGGCTGGTGATGGGGTAGTTCCAGGATAGTTTAGAAATCAGGCTTAATGGAATGTTGAGTCTAGTGTACCTTTTGGGTTTGGTCACTTACACACATAGTTAATTCATTGACAACCATCTTTTTACCAGAATTTCTGCCTGAATTCTTTGTAGCACTAGTGTGGCCTCGTCTACTACAACAGAAGGCTGTAGGTGTGCATGCTGAAGGTGAAGCAAGGATTAAATACATAGTGCCAGCAACTGACTATGGAAAATAATTAGTAGAATATTCAGTTCTATGATACCTAGTAAAGAGTGAAGTTTTCTCTTGTCAGTAGAATGACTGATAATGCAGTATGTATAAGTTGATTCATATTTTCTCCCTTTAAATTTGTATAGAAATTGCTCCAAAAATGGATTTATGAACTATAGCAAACAGATGTGTAAAGCACCATATTGAGTGCATTCTAATATTAATAAAAATGCAAGTTACTATCAAGTTAAAAGATATTTAATTATTTCTACATTATTTCTATAGAAAATGACAAAATCACTGTTATATGCAGAGTGATCTGAATAATCATCCAATGATGTAAGAATAAAACAAATTATTATAGAACCCAGGACCTCACACATGCTAGGCAAGTGATGCACCACTTAGTTGTATTTGCCCTTTTTGTTTGTTTGTTTGTTTGTTTTGAGACAGGATCCTGTTAAGTTGCATAGGCTGCCTCTGGCTTTTAAATTGGAATTCTCCTGCCTCATCCTCCCTGCCTCAGCTGGAATTACAGGCATGCACCACCACTCCTGGTTTGTATTCAGTTTTGAAACTGACCTTTGTCTGTGAAGTGTTATATTACTTTCTTAAAGAATCATCCCAAATTGTTTAAGTTTCAGTCTTCATAATTGTAATAACAGCCACCCCACATAGAATTGTTGTTGTTGTTGTTGTTGTTAGGTGCCGTTGAGTCGGTATCCCACTCATAGCGACCCTCATAGGGGTTTCAATGGCTGACTATTTCGGGATTGCTTTGGGAGTGGATTGCCAGGTCCTTCTCCCATTTTTGCTGTGCTGGGAATTGGACTCAGGACCTCAGAGACTGTAGCACATCGCTCTACCAACTGAGCTAAATCCCAGCCCCCACATAGAATAACAGAATAAAAATATCAGGAGTAATGTGAGTGATTGGCTTCTAATTACACTTTGGCCTCTAATCCATAGGTTGTTGTCATTCCTTTATTCACAGTCATTCCTTTATTCACGGTTTGATCACCTTGCATTTTTGTGATATCCACTTGACATTTTGGTGTTTGGTTCACATTTCATCTTTAACACAGCTATTGAAACAAGAAAATAGAAACAAAAATATTCAGATTTTGCAAGATTCTAAATAGATATAACAAATATTTAGATTTTACAAGATTTTACAGCTTTATCAGCTGTGGAAATAAGATATAAAGGTGCTCTTTTTATTACATAAAAATTCTTATTAGGAAGCTAGTACAATCAAAAGTCATTTATGTAAAGAGAGAAGAATAACTCTGCTAAATATGAGAGAACATATTTTCAATATACTTTCTGTGGCATTGTTAAATTGGGGTGACATTGATCTGACTGCTTTTCTTTTTGTGATTTCAATTAATTTAATTTCTCTTCATGTATAAGGTCACAAAATAAATTATTTTGTATCGCTGAATATGATCACTCCCTTAATAGGGGAAGTCCTGATCATTTCCAGAAAGTTATTTTGGACTGGAACCATTACTATTTGGAGATGTTTAGATTTTTCACTTGAAGATCTTTAGATAGTAACAAAGTAAAGATTTTAAGGGGACCAGGTAAAAATTGAGCTTAATAAGAAGAAAACATAGAGCTATAACTTTGTAGATATGTCAAGTAGTAAAGTGTAACCAGTTATTTTGTTCCATAAATAAAATAACTCAAAGTTCAAAAAGAAATATTCATCAAGAATAAGGGGTCAGGTTAGCAGAACATTGGGCACTGGTGTAGAAAGCAAAGCAAGGTGCCTATGTTTGAGATTTCAAGGATAATAAGAATTGGAAAGAATCTTCATTGCCTAGTTCAACTTCTCCTTGTGCAGCCATAGGACTGGAGGAGAACAAATGCTCATTTCTCTGTCATTACAAGCACCAAGCTACTTGTTTATGAGAAAGATGGAGCTAGGCATGAGATTTTGGAGATAAAACAACAATGCCACAGAAAAAATCAAAACAAATTTTGACCAGATATCTTTGAAGGCACAAGTATTTGCTCCCAGGTATGGAGCTCTCAGAGTATGCTTTGTGCCTGTGTCTGTTTTGTTTGTCCTTGGTGTCAGAGTTCTTCACAAAGGAGAACATTGACAGATGAACGTTAGTTTAAAAACAGAAATCATGATTTAATTTTGCCCTTCTCACTAATTGTGGTATTTGTGAGTAAAGATTCATTTGCCTAATTCTTATTTCTCATATAAAATAGTTAGATGATAATCCATGTAATCCTAATTGGGTTGTTGTTAGGTGTCATCAAGTCTGGTCTAACTTTTAGTGACCTCCCCCCACAGGATTTTCAATAGCTGGTTGTTTCAAGATTGCTTCTGGAGTGAATTGCCACATTTTTCTCTTATGCTTGCCATACTGGGGATTAAATGTAGGTCCTCAGAGTATGCAGAGCTAAACCCCAGTACATATGCACGCACATATATGCCTGTAGCCATACACTGTAGGGTCTGATACCATCAGATCTCAGAAGTTAAGCAGGATCACGCCTGGTTAGTACTTGTATGGGAGACCACCTGGGGACACCAGATGCTGTAGGCTTAGGAGAAGGAGTCAGCAACCCACTCCCAAAAAATAATCAGCCATCAAAACCTTATGAATAGCAGAGAAGCACAATAATAGTGTTTCATCTGCTGTACATAGGGTAGCTAGAAGTCAGACACCCACCCAAGGGCACCTAACATCAACAACAACATACACACACACACACACACACACACATACACACACACATATGTGCACATGTACATATAGACATACATACATAATAACAATACTTTTGTGCATTCTCTTGGTTATTAGTCACAAACACAAAACCAAAATAGAGGCTAAAATAGGTGAAAAATATTACTGAGTACTAAGAATATTATAGAAAAAAAATAGTTATAAAACCTGGGAATATTCCTTTTTCAAAATGAGTCAACAAACACAATTCACCTTTTAGCAGAAATGAGTGCAAGACCTGTTCCCGATTGAGTGACATTAGCATTATCTTTGATTGTGGTAATAATTAGATCTGTGAGTTATCCTGAGGTCCTACATCTGGTAAACTATTTTCTTGACTGAGCTAGATTCCTGTGTAGGCAAGCATAACAGAAGTCACTTCATGCCTGAGGGCACCTCATCTGGCCACTTCTCTTTGACGCATGGACTCATGCAGAGTAGTGTCTTATACTTCTACCAAGCTGTTTATCTGTGTTTTGGATCAATGTGTGACCTTTATTCAGTAATTGAATATGAATAAGTGATTACTTGAGGTTCTCATATTGGTAGTGAAACCAGTCCATTTAGATAAGTGGCTGAGGTCATTTATAGAAGTGTTCTTTAAACTGTCTTCAAGAATATCTCATCTATGGAGATGAAGGAGGAATGATTTATATATGTTTACACGTAATAAATCATATTCAAAGAAAAATTCTCTATATGTATCTATCTATAGATATAAACTGTCCACATGAAATATAGTAATTATGTGGCTCCTCTACACTTCTATAAGTTACCAGAATTAAAGTGAAATCCAAGAAGAATTGGTTGTCTTCTTTATGTTAGAACATAAATGAATGAATGAATTTATTTATCTATACTTTTACACATCTATGTTACACTCAGGATATAGTGATAAAAGTGCTGCCTGTTTGATAAGTTATAATTTATAGAAATCTTCAATAGGCTTTTAGTACAATAATTAGATAATAAATATACCATATTTGACTCAGTAATATCTAATCAAGGGATCCACTAAGAGACTATATCTAAATAGGCCAATGACAGTGTATGAAATGGAAAATCTAATATCTTTGACCAAATAGAATGGCTTGGAATATTGGACATTAGGATGATTTCCTTCCAAAACTATTAAAGTATTTTGCAAATGCATGCACTTTATTGATGCAGCCAAAATTTCTTCTTTATGGTTTTACTTCCTCCAGAACAAATTCAAGTTTGGAGTCAAGAATGGATTGTGCTTAGAGGTAAAAATCATGGCTAGCCATTAGATTTTTGAATCCTAAATCATTTGGGGCATTACTACGATGAACAGCCTATGATGACATTGAAATGTCCATCTGAAAGAATTATAATAATCATTTCACTAGGAACTCAATGTCCATATAATATATGACTCACTGAGAAGGGGAAAAATAAATAGATTGCAAAATACAAGAATGAAATATCATTTAAAACAAATACCTACCTATGTAATTCTTCCTGTCAAATGAGGGAAAGCCTTTGTTTGGAATGTTGTGATTAAGTCAATTCAAGAAATATTTTTTGACATCAACTATGGGCAAGTACTCTGTTAGGTAAGTTGACATCTGACCATAAAATAATTACCAAAATTTGAATCAAAAGAATTTTTCATCAAAAGAAGTATCCCTTTGACCTCATAAAAGATCCAAAGGTATGAGGACAACTTCAGATTAGCCATCTAAGAGGCAAAGACTTAGAGAGAGAGAGAGAGAGAGAGAGAGAGAGAGAGAGAGATTAATGAAAGGACCAAATCACATTGTATGATTCCTTTATAGGAATAAAGGCTGGGATTTAGCTCAGTTGGTAGAGCACTGCTCTGCAGTCTCTGAGGTCCCAAGTTTGATTCCCAGCATGGCAAAATGGGAGAAGGACGTGGCAGCCCACTCCCAAGGCAATCCCCAAACAATCAGCCATTGAAAACCTTATGAGGGTTGCTATGAATCAGATAAGACTAGATGGCACCTAACAACATAGGAATAAAAGATGTGTTATGGAAACAATAAATAAAGAAGGATAAAATAGCATAACATAATTTAAAATGCTGTCCATAAGCAACTGATTTGGGAAATAATAATATTACTTTTATGCACATTAACTTTGGCAATTGAGGCTGGCGTGTGATGAAATGTTGGTGAAAATTTGTAGGTACAATTTAACAATTAATGATTTGTACTTAGTAGTCTCATGTTTTTGCAACTGAAAGATTACTTTTACTATTCTCCCAGTATTAATATTATATAATCTTCAGAAAGTACCTTTTATATCTATTAAATATTTTTTTTCCTAGAGCTTGTGTCAACAAAGATAGACTGAATAATTTCCTTCTTAAGACACCGTGTTATTGTTGTTAGGTGCTGTCAAGTCAGTGTCTGACTCATAGAGACCCTATGTACAACAGATGAAACACTGTTGTGTTTCTCTGCTATTCATAGGGTTTTCAATGGCTGATTGCTTTTTTGGGAGGGGGGTTTCAGTTCCTTCTCCCAAGCCTATAGCACCTGGTGTTCCCAAGCAGTCTCCCATCCAAGTACTAACCAGGTCCAACTCCCCTTAGCTTCCAATATCTGATGGGATTGGATCCACAGGAGTACAGCTGCAGGATCTTAGGACACTAAGAGAAAGCAAACTAATAATCCTGTAAAATAATCTGTGGAAAGATGACAAATAAAGCAGATAATTGATTCATGTTTTAATTGCAATCATTGGCTGACTGGACAGATGGCAGAATAGCCAAGTACATAAGAGGATTCAATGTATTTTGTGTTCAGTCCTTTGTTGTCTTCATATGGATGTGTCAAATCTTATATAGCCCACTTGGAAATGGACTTTTATGCTCTTTAAATGTAGGAACAAAAAAAATGCCATTGTGTTCATATGTTTTGGGGCCAAAGATTGCTACAAGAGGTATACGTAGAGCATGATATAGATGATATGAGGGAGTCAAAATTTAGCCTGGACATACCCTAATAGTATAACAGAAACCTGGGTCATGTATGCCCACTAGGTGGAAAAGTAGGAATATCACAAGCACATACCATGCATATGTGTTAAATAAAGCTTTACAAAGAGAGAAACATGGCAATGAGTAACCTTACATCAGTTTAATAATAACCCTACCAAATAGTGGTATCTGTATAAGCATGGCATGTGCTATAAGTATGATAATCTTGTCTAAGTGGCCCAAGGCATAATGCAAAATAGAAGTCATTAATAATAAGCTGCTTAAATAAGATGTGTGTTAACACGTACAGAAGTAAAGACTGCATTAGGTAGAAAACCTAGATGGCTCCTCTAGTCCAGTACAAGGTTAGACAATGAACACATTTTTCTGGACTCCAACTTCCTCTACAGACATATACTAAGACCTTGTTCTATACAAAGCTCAAAAAATGTCATCTGACCTAAGGTTCCAGTTTTCCAGTGAATGTAGATGAATAACAGCTAGAGTTGTGTGATTATTATATTACTCTAATCTTCCTAGCAAATATCACAGATTTGTGGACCTTAAGGTCCCTTATACCTGGTAAGGAGAAAATACTGCCATACTGGCATGCATAGTTCATAAAAATGTATAGGTATCTATCATAAAAACAGATAGCTGTCTGTTTGTAACATGATAAAAGTTAGGAAAACACACACACAAAAGTTGATTATCCTGATGATATCATAGACCTAAGGAGAGAAGTTATCTCTTGCCTGATGTCTTTCCATAACATATTTCATTGTGGAGTAATTTCTATATATTTTCCTGTCCATAAATTCACTTAGTGTAGGTGACATTAACATAAAGCAACAACATTTTTTTCCAAACTTAAATATTCCAAGAGACACTCTGAAAAAGGAAGAAATTTTGCATGAAAGAAATGCTATGTAGATTTAAACCTAGGAGTATGGCAAGTTGCAGGGCTTAACTTCCTTGCTATAGAAGAAAATATTTTCAGTACAGTTAACCATAGCTTGCCTGCAGCTGTAACCCTGTGGCATCCGATCCCGTCAGATCTCGGAAGCTAAGCAGTGTCAGACCTGGTTAGTACTTGGATGAAAGACTGCCTGGGAACACCAGATACTGCAGGCTTGGGAGAAGGAACCGGTAACCCCCTCCCAAAAATCAATCCGCCATTGAAAACCCTATGAACAGCAGAGGAGCACTGACAATAGTGTTTCACCTATTGTACGTAGGGTCGCAATGAGCCGGATACTGACTCCACGGCAGCTAACAACAACAACCATAGCTTGCCATATAACCACCATGGTTATGAGGTTCTCCTGCAGCAGAGGATGAGAACAACTGTGCAAAAAAAAAAAAAAAACTGAAGTACTTTAACAATGGCTATGTGACCTCTGAGATCACCAGATTATCTGCTCCCATTTCTCTCTTTCTCTCTCTCTCTCTCTCTTTCTCTCTCTCTCC